>JAJJMB010011511.1:533878-566976 GCA_023531105.1 Papaver atlanticum | reverse complement strand
GAATGTACTTCCTTTAAACAAATGTAAACATTGTTTCCTAGGATGAAATCTTCACCTTTACCCATACACATAATCACAATAGCATTCATATGATTATGGCGATGTCTTATATACGAAGTTCAAAAGATAAGCGTTATACTTCTTATTCTAATTCCTTAACACTATGATCATGTGATCATGTCTCACTACTAGAGTATAATCATTCACAGCTTCGCAGTTATGTTTTCAATATAGCACGACTTGAAAGATACGTTAGGAATGAAACAGTTCAAGTCAAAATATTACTAACCTCAAGAGGAAGGATGATGTCGTCATTGCAGCTTGTTACTTCTTCATATTCTTCAAGTCTTCGAGTAATACTTGTATGTCTCATAATCCTAATCTTTCTAGTTTAACCTATACGAAGTTGTCTCTAGTTACATAATCAAGCGACTCTTTAATTGAGTTTTGGTTACTAAAATATGACAACCAAACTTGACATACCAACGCTTGGTGGGTTCAACCGAGCTATGCTCTAACAGTTTTGTTTCTTGCATATCGATTCTTTCTATGCAGTCCCCATGTATCCTGCAGTAGTAATTTCAAGAAAACTAAATCAATTGTTACCGAACTAGTTGAATAAACTCAATGTTGGATGTATAATTATTCTTACCCGACGAAATACTCTCGAACTTGATATTCCGTAATTGGAAATCATGTAGAAAATGTAATTATCATAGTTAGTTCACTTGGTTGAGTACTACTAACTCGTACTACTTGTGGTTCCTCAACTGTAGGCACCGAAGAAGAAGAGCCGCCAATTTCATCAAATAATCTCTGACTATGTAAGGGAGTATTAGTAGTATTGTTCCCCGACATTGCTTCTTTGAAGATATCTTCAAACAAAGCACCGCAAAGATCTTTTACTTTTTTTTCTTGATTTCAATATATGAGATTATCCCATCTTGAAATTAACATATTATTCATAGGTATATACTTTCGAGATCTGACAGTGTGTATCAATCTTAACGTTATCGACATATCAACTAGAGAATAAGGAGGTGGAAACCTGGTGACTATATAATGCGCTAACAATTTTGCTTCGTCGAAGGATGAATTAAGGATATCACATGACAGTAACATAGAGATTGCATTAAGATATCCAAGCTCTTCCATGAAGAGCCACAGAGACATGACATCTATACAGACGCGTGTCCACCACTAGTCGTCTATACAAATCTCGTTCGATTCTGTGAACCGATCGTAACTCATCAATTATCATCTCATCACTGGAACTGGAACTGGAAGGTGCCATAATTATTTGAGAAACGACAGACAAATATGTGAATTAATCGAGGAGTGAATCAAAATGAGATGGGTGGTGGCGATAATGGGATTACTATTTTGAGTTATTTATTAGTTTTTCAGGTGTGTTTTGGTGTTGAAGTGTCTCCTACAAAGAGATGTGTCTCTACAGTTGGCGTTGTCTCTTGTTTCAGTCGCAACAGTTCCATCTTAATTACAAAGGGTTGTTGTTGTTTCATGTGGAGCCAATAGTTGGAGTTTCCTGTAGGGGTATTTGGAATATGTTCTAAATGACCATATTACCCCTATTAAAGTAGTATAGCCAATTGTTTCTCCTGGTTCATGTAAATTGTTTGGGTAGAATTATACAATTTGTGCATTTGTGATTACATCGGTTGAAGAATGTTCAATCTATTATGGGCACCCTTGAACAGATTTTCTTCGTTATATTTACATTATTTATGCATTCATTGGCTTTGGTTTAGCTACTCCTACACACGGTAAACTTACAATTTCATATTTTTTTTTGAGAATGGATGAACTGTTTTCGGTGTAGCTGCATGTTATGTTATCTTAAGTATAGTATCACCAAGATCTATGTTCTTTAGCCAGATAATTGGTTTCTAGTTCTTCTTCTACAAAGCCTTTCCTAATACTGGGCAACCTAACCTAACATTGCATTTCCATGTCCTTATGGGGAATTATATCATAGTATTACAGTTATTATTGTTGAAGGAATACCGGCTCTACAAAAGAACTTCTTGAATCTATTTATTGGATTATTCAGTTTTACTATATTCTTGAACCTAATTATAAAATTATGATGCGTTGTAAGTGCAGGGATCATAAATATGTCTATGGCTATGGATATTCCATTCTATGACCATGGGAGGGTACTTGACGATTGATACGTGCGTTGGAAATTTATATATGTTATGGAGGGAGTGGAACAACAAAGCTGAAGTTGATGCTTTCATACTTTGTGGTGTAGTTAGGAATGGTATGTGGGTAATTTATTGTTGGGAAGGGCAGATCTATTGGCTAATGCGGACCTACATTAAGCCTCTTATGTGTATAAGGTTTTTTTCTTGTGCTGCCAAGGTCGATGGATTCTGCTGATTTTACTTTAAAAATCCGTATTCACTTTTTTGAAATTTATTACTACTTTTACATGTTTGGTTCAAGCTATTGAATCCGATTCCTAGTAATTAGTAATCCAAATGCATCCACTAAAAGTATTACTTTCCAACCTGTTAAAAATAATCCAGTTACCTTACACTCCACTTCTTAGAGAAATTTAATGTGGTCGTATGGATTGTTGAATGGTTCCTAAAGTATCTAGCCTGCCTTGTGCGTAGTAGCATGAATTTCGTGGATGACGATTTCGAACTGGGTTTTCCTTGCTTTTTGCTAAATGTGTGCATCATATCTTGTCTCTTCCCTCTATACATTTGACTGTAAAAAATTGGTCATGTTAACTAGCTTTAGCATGGCTGCATCAGCCATTGTGGAATACATTCATACCACTCGAGAGATTTTCAGTTATACAAATATCAGAGTATTTGGGTTTACCAATTGAGATACTTTATGTAATTATGATTCTTAAAATCGATAATTTAGGTTTTGATGCTTCAATTAGGTTGTAATCTTATTAGCTACACAAGTGATTAGGTTGGGGTGTCACAAGTTGGTATCAAAGCTCACTATTAGATCTTACATGGGAAATAATAGATAATATTCAGTGTCAGATAGATAACTAGATTGGTTTAGAACGGGGTTGGGGTTGTGAAATAAATCTTAATTACTAAAAGCTACCAAGAACTAAAAGATTATTTGGCTTATTGATTTATTTTCTTGTTGTGTGTGCGTATTATGAAGTAAGAAATGTAGGTCAGATCAATTACATTATGGTTTAGAAGCCGATAGAAATTAGAGAATAATTGGTTTAAAATTATAAACTCGTATTCAATCCAACACTGGGAAAATAATGAGGATAGTAGTTCTGATAGATTCTAAATTCGTTTAAAAACTTACTGAGTACGTTTACATATACGTAGAGTCTTTATCTATTGCAATAGAAAATTAGCGCGGAGAACTTAAGCTTACTTATCTGATGAAATATAAATCAGTGTAGTTGAACCAAAAGCCAAAGATTATGAGTGTTGTTTAAATCCCTATAGGACCCATCTTAGTGAAATATAGTAACAAACAACAAAGTAGGAAATGCATTTTGAAGTTGTGATTGTATTGGATAATTTATTTATCCATGACTTGTTTCGTATCTTATTAGATTAACTTCTGATTTCGATTTGCACTTTATTTGCAAAATGAAGTTAGTTTTTGCTATAATAAGGCGTGCTTTAGATGTTTGAAAATCATGATTATTTTGTGCATACCAAAAAAAAAAAGTAAGGATAGTTAAAATAATAATCCGGCAATCAGTGTTAATAATAATAAGAAGAAGAATAATGATAAATGCGAGTCTCACGGTTATGGTTTCGGTATTCTAACCTTCACCTCTTTGGGTGAACTCGGGGAAGACACAGTAGCATTCTTGAAGAGATTGAAGAACTGTCTTGCTAACAATGACGCCAATTGTGGTTCCATCAGTTTTCTTTTTCATAGATTAGGTGTTGCAATCAAAAAGGGTATTGGCGCCCAGCTAGTTGCTAGGCTGCCAACAAATTATTAATGAATTCTCTTTGCGGCGCCTAAAAAAAACGATAAATGATAATAATAATAATAATAATAGTTGTATTAATTATAATTGTTTTGGGTTTAGCATTTTGACTTTTACTACATTGGGTGAATTGGGTGATGATATGATTGTCTTCTTGAAGAGATTGAAGAACTGCTTAGCTATATATGATGCTAATTGTAAATTAGGTAGTTTTCTTTTTCAAAGGGTAGGGTTTGCTATCCAGAAAGGCGTCGTGGCACAACTTTTTGCCCGGCTTCCGACCATTTCTGTGTAAATACCTTTGCTTTATTAATAATAATAATCTTAATTATAATAAAAGTAATGTTAACACTTATGTGTTAGTATCATATTGAATTTAACTTAATTAAAATCTTTGTAACATACATATAACTAGAACTTCACCCGTGTCGTAACGACACGGCTTCCATCATAAGTAAAAGAAGAATTATGTCAATTTTAACCCTTGGCATTTTTTTGGTGGCTCTGTATATAGTGACAATTTTTTCCATGGTTTTTCTGGTGAATTGCTAGGTTGACCGTAATAGTTGTCTCGTAGATACCACTGAGTGAAACATGTAGTGGGACCAACTGAAAACCTTTACTATCCCAATTGTAGATCCATTATCCTATCATCATTGATTTTTTCTCGGATTGTTTTTAGGGAAAATTGTAGTCGGACTGTACAATTGATTTTTTGTATTATAATCAGCTTATTTTCACATTAGAAAAATCAACCACAACTTCCATAATAATTTACTTGTATCCTAATGACATAGGATAAGAATTTCCCACTACCTGAGTACCACACTGACCGCCTGCACTACCACCACTAGAACCACCCTTCACCACTACCTCATCACTATCGTCACCGACTACATGGACCACCACCAACAAATACCACCCGATTGATATAATTATTAACAAATTTATGATTTATTTAATGAAAGTAATTATTAAGATAATCATAAGACATTTATAAGGAAACATTAATAAAATATTTAATGGTGAAAATATATTTATTAAGATAATTGTAAAACATTTATAATTAAAGATTTAATAAAAAAATTAATGAAAAGTTTGTTTATGAAGATAATTATAAGATATTTATGGTGTAAGATTAATAAAATATTTACTATGAGAAATTAATAATACAATAAATAATGATTTTTTTTTGCTAGGTCAAAATGGTTTATTGAAGAAAAAAACGTAATTAGAAGAATTACAAAATGGGAGGCTCGAGGCCTCCCCACCCCCATAAACCAAAGGGGCAAAAAATAGCAACAAAAAACACTAAAAGCTCATAAAATAAGCTTCTAAACACAAATAAATAACAAAAAGAGGAAATCTATGAACATTAAAATCGTTTGCGCCCCTTATTTCCAACTCTAAAATTCCTCTTCTTGGGAAGAAGACCAGCAATTATTTGTGTCAAATCAGGGTCTCCATAAGGCTCCTTGTATTCATCTTCATAAATATCATCATATTCATATTCATCTTCATCTGAAGCATAATTACCACCAGGAACAAGCTTAATAGGAGATTGAGCTTTTTTCTTAGTTGACATTCTATCCATTAGCTCTTTTTTTTCCTTGAAATAATCTTGTCTAAAGGCTGGATTTTGAATGAAATTAGTACGCACTTCATCATTCTGAATGGTGCTTGCCTCCTCTAGTTCCTCCTTAGACAAAATATTATTCATATCAAAAACAATTTCCTCCAACCCGATTTGAATTTCCTTGTTATAATCAGAGTCACGGCTTGGAGTTTCCTCATTGGAATTGGAATCCTTACTGAAAGAAGACTCCAATTTAGCATCAGATTGCAAGGAATTCGTAGCCATGATTTTGGCAGCTTGCTTGGCCACTTTTCTAGCTTGTTTCCTTGCTAGAATATCCGCATCAATTTCACCCCATTCTTTCGAACCCATACTACCATCTGAGTCATTTGAACTCTCTAAAACTTGTTCCTCTTCCTCCTCTAGAACCTCACTAATATTAGCAAGGCCTAACTCAGACGATAGAACTTCATACTTGTTATTAACCACTACTTCAGTTCTTTATAGTTCATCCACAAAAGGAGTAAAAGAAGTAAAAGTAAGAGGAGTGCCTTTATTAGAAGAGTTCTTACCCTTAACAGGCGTCCAATCTTCTTTTGAAGTTCCATCAACCATTCCCGAAAACGACTTACCATCCAAACTGGACTTGCATTCAAAATTAACGGACTTGTTTTCTATACCCAAATTTGGCTTGGAAACGGAATCCAAATCCGTGTTGCACTTGGAAACTTCGGTATTTTGCTTTGTCACGGACTTAAGAATTTTTTCTTCCAAACTGGACGTGTTTTCCAAATTTAGCTTTGACACGAACTTTGGCCTTGTCACGGACTTGTCCAAAACAATATTTTGAACGTTATCTACCAAAGGAAAATTTAGCTTGGACACGGATTTTCCTTCCTTGTTTGGCCTGTTCACGAAATTTCCTTCCAAATCAGAGTTTGATTTTAACACGGATTCACTTTCCAAATGAAGGGGGTTTTGTTATCCGATATCTTTCCCCGTGAATCGGTCGATAAATGAGCTGATACAGTTGCTATCCGATTCACATTTTTGGATCAAAATTTTCGACAGATCTTGTGTTTGTTTTGTTTGATTACATCTTTTGTTCTCAAATCTTTAGTCTAAACCCATCGATATTTCAGATCTGTAATTTTCTCAACTTTTTTATCCATAATCATTTGTGTTTTGAGCAACAATCGTCTTGGTTTAAATCAATCTCTGTGAAATGGCGGCCGAGTGATTTTTAGATTTCTATCTGGTTATCACGAGCTCCCTGATCTAATCTACAAAGGAGAATATGGTATGTATGATCCAATCTCTTTTATTTTGTGCTAATCCATCTGTTTTTGCAGGGGATTCATTTTCATTTTTTGTCTATTTTGTTATCGCTATCAGGCTACTCAAATCCTATAAACCCTTTATTCCAATCCCTTTTACCCCCATTTTCTTCATTGCAGCCTTAAAAACTTGTTTCTTTACCTTTTCTCTGTCGATGATGTTTAACCTCGACACAAGAAATCTCTTCACATCAGTAATTGCAGATAAGAGGTTTGATGGGGATGTCAAGGAAAAATGCCAAAGAATTAGAAATGAAAACACTCCAAATGTGAAAGTAAGAAAACAAGGCGTGAAAACAAAATTCCATCTCCAGATCTTTGAGAACGGGCTAGGGGATGTGCACTTGTGCGCCACTGAGAGGCATTTAGTTACTGCAAAAAATACAGACCACAAAATCAAGATTTCTCCTAAAAGCCTCACACCAAAAATCCCCCCCCCCCCCCAAACAAACACCTTACTCATCTAGACCCTCTTACCTATCTGGTAGTGATGACAAAAGGAAAATGAAAATGTCTACCCTCAAGAACAGAGGAATAACTACAAATGAGAGACGGGTGAATGCCGTTGTTTCTCCAAAAGTGAAATCAATAGTGAATGCTAGCGTCGGGGAAGATAGCTCAATAAAGGATAACCAGGTAAGCCTAAACCTCTATTATTACCATTATAGTCTAATCAAAAATTGTGGTTTGTTAGTAGAGTCATTTGCAATTGTGAATGTTAGTAAAAGATATGGTGATTCAAGGGTTTCAGGACCTCAAGGTTTTAATTTGTTGGCAGCTAGAATTTGTGTTTGTGAGTTACTTGTTTCTCTCAAGTCTTCAAGGCAGGCAACTAGGTTCATTTTAGATGTTACTCCTGATTTGATTTTCTGGAATTGGGCTTTGAGCTCTTGGTATTGTTACATTTTAGAAATCAACATATCAAAGCCTTTTTGGCTCCGTACATTAAATACCACCATCATGACCCTCAGTTTACTTGCCTGGAATTGTCAAGGACTAGGCAAGCCAGCAACCCAATCCTACCTCATCAAACTAGTTGCTGAACATGATCCAGATATCCTTTTCCTTCAAGAAACCAAGAACAAAGAATCAGTCATAAAGCCCCTCATGCTTAAATTCAACTTCAAAGATATGGTGATTGTGAATCCCATGGGAGTGATAGGTACCGCTGGTGGCATGGTCCTGGCCTGGTCTAACAAGATTTCCATCACGGTTGTGCACAATACTGATAGTCAAATTGATGTCATTGTGACTGATACTCTTAACAATAATACCTGGATGCTCTCAGCTATCTATGGATGCCCTTATAAAGTAAAAAACATGTAAGTTGGGAGTATTTTACAAAAAAATCTCTTTCAGTCAATCTTCCTTGGATCGTCATGGGGGATCTCAACCTCATGCTGTCTAGTGAGGATAAGAGAGGAGGACCTTCTCTAGACCAAGCTGAGCTGAGGTTTTTCTCAAATTTAATCAACAATGCGGAGCTCATTGATCTTGGATTTTTGGGCTACCCTTTTACATGGTCTAACAAAAGAAAGGGTAATAAATTTGTGGAAGCTGGAATTGATAGAGCTTTAGCCAACCCTGATTGGCTAGCGGTTAACCCTAGAGCTTTAGTTTACCACTTAGCCTCGATGGGATCTGATCATAGCCCCATCCTCTTACAAACCTCTCCATACTGGAAAGATGGAGCTAAGCCTTTCAAATTCTTTGAGATTTACTTGGAGGAACCGTCTTGTTTTCAAGTTATCGAGGAAGCTTGGGATTTCACACCTGGTGGGTCGGTTGCTTTTGAATTTGCCGCGAGGCTAAAAAATGTTAATAAAAATATACAAATCTGGAACAGGGAACATTTTGGAAACATCCAGCAAAATATCAAAAAATTGAACCAAAATCTTACTCATGCTAAAAATAACTTAAAACTCCAAGATAATCACTCCAAAATTCTTGCAATTAAAAATGATATCGAAAAATGGTATCATTACGAGGAAGCTTTCTGGAAAACAAAAGCCTCAGATAAAAATCTGGAACTAGGAGACAGAAATACAGGGTATTTTCACTCAACTGCTTCTTATCGAGCCAGAAAATTGAGAATAGATGCCATAAAGAAGAGTGATGGAACTTGGTGCACTGAAAGGCAAGATATTGTAGATTATTTCTCTTCCCATTTTGCCACTATGGCTACTTCCTCGAACCCTAAAATATCTGAACATATCATAGACTTGATGCCTAGCTGCATAAGTGATATGGACAATGAAAAGCTCTTGAGAAACCCTTCTGAGTTGGAAATAAAACTCGTCTTCTTTGAGATGCACCCCAACAAATCTCCATGACCCGATGGCTTCCCATCGGTCTTCTTTCAAAAGAATTGGTTCCTTCTAAAGGATGAGATAACAAAACTGATCCAAGACTTTTTTGAGTCTAGGCACATCTTAAAAGAATTCAACTCAACTTTTATCACTCTCATTCCTAAAGTTGAATTCCCGGAATCCCCTAAGCACTTTCGACCCATTTCCCTGTGTAATACCATTTATAAGATTATCTCAAAATTGCTTGCAAACAGAATAAAGCCTTTTCTGGATAAGATCATCTCTCCTTATCAATCGGCTTTTGTCCCTGGTAGGCAAATAGCGGATAATATAGTTATAGCACATGAGGTTATTCACTCGATGAGATCTGAGAGGAAAATACAAAAGAAAAAGGGTTTCATGGGGATCAAAATCGACATGTCAAAAGCTTTTGACCGTGTAGAATGGGAATTCTTAAAAAAAGTCATGTCTAAAATGGGGTTCAGTGACCAGTGGATTGACCTTATCATGCAATGTGTTGGCACTACCTCTAGTGCAGTGCTAGTAAATGGGACCCCTACTGGGTTTTTTAAACCCACTAGGGGTCTAAGACAAGGGGACCCCTTATCGCCATACTTATTCATAATTTGTATGGAGGGGCTATCCAGGATAATTTTAGAAGCGGAGGAAAAGAAACTCATAACTAGGATTAAAATGGGTAAAGATTCTCCTTCCATCTCTCACCTATTATTTGCTGACGACTATCTTATTTTCACTAGGGTTGGGAAAAAAGAATGTAAAAACCTTGTTAAGATTCTGGATCTTTTTAGCCAGGGATCTGGCCAATTAATCAACTATGACAAGTCTGGCATCTTCTTTAGCAATTCGGTATCACATACTGAGGCTAGAGAGATCCTTCAAATCCTAAAAGTAGGGAGGGTTAGAATGGATGACAAATATTTGGGTGTCCCACTTCACCCACAAATCCAAAATTAAATGCTTTGAGTCAATAATCAATAATTTAAAGGCCATACTGAAAGCTTGGTCCAGCAGGCTTCTCTCCCCGGCTGGGAGAGGAGTCATGATAAAACATGTATCTGATTCTTTGGCTACTTACCAAATGTCATATTTTGTAGTACCAAAAACAATAACCAAACAAATGGATAGACTGAATAGAACTTTCTGGTGGGGTCATGCCCCTGAAAGCAAAGGACGGTGCCCAAACTCTTGGGGCTTTGTCTACAAGCCGAAAGTCAAGGGAGGAATGGGGTTCAAAAAATTTGAATACTTCAACTATGCTATGCTGGCAAAATTGGCATGGAGAATGATAAAAAAACACTGATGCTATGTGGACAAAGGTTATGAGAGGTAAATATTTCAGAAATTCATCACCGCTAACCATTAAGAAACCAAAAAATAATTGCTCTTGGCTCTGGAAGGGTCTAGGGAATGGTTTAAAGATCATACAGGAGGTTGCTATATGGGAGATTGGAAATGGAGAGGATATCGAAGTATGGAACCATAACTGGATCCCTCTCCATACCCCAAACACTGTTGAGCGGAGTGAAATAAACCCTTAATCTCTAACACTATCACCAGGGTCTGTGAAGTTTTCGACCCACAAACAAGGATTTGGAACCAGGACTTTTTAAAACAGATTCTACCCCCTCGCATTGTCCAGAACATTACTTCCGTTGACCTGAATCATAATAATACTCTAGTCGATAGGTTGGTCTGGCCGTTAAGTAGCAACGGAAATGTGACAGTAAAATCTGTCTACGAATATCTTGTCTGTGGCCATGAAAATGAGCCAATAAATCCGGTTTGGAACATAAAAGTTATCCCCCGCATTCAAGTTTTTCTGTCGAAATGCTACAATGAAATTCTTCCTGTAAG
The DNA here is from genome assembly GCA_023531105.1 of Papaver atlanticum. Lineage (NCBI taxonomy): Eukaryota > Viridiplantae > Streptophyta > Magnoliopsida > Ranunculales > Papaveraceae > Papaver > Papaver atlanticum. The sequence continues at coordinate 555,915 of JAJJMB010011511.1, read as the reverse complement.
TGTCAAAATAAACAAATGGGACCACTCTGTATCGTCAGTATGCAGGATGTGTTGTAACTGTGATGAAACAGATATCCATACCCTGTTGCTTTTCCCCTTTAGCAAAGCGGTCTGGTTTGGTCTTAATTGTAGGTTTCAAAGTCAAAATATTAGCAACATCAAACAATGGATACAATCTTTGAGTAATAACACTCAATACAGTCCAGTAAAAGATACAACTTGGAATCAATTGGTACTATCACTGCCTGGCATATATGGAAGGCTCGATGCCTAAAATGTTTTCAAAATATTCCTCCATCACCGGAAGTCACTATCACTCTCATCCATAGCCATATCAACTCTCTCAATACTAACCCTTCGAACTACACCCACAATAGGAAACCCAACACCGACCAACTCAACCAAACTATTGTCAGAACCCCCAAGCACAAAGAAATCATGATATGTCACAGCTCTTGGATCAATGACTTAACCACTGCAAGTGTCACAATTGTTGTTACATATGATGGAGGATAAATTTATGGGCAAGGACGATTCAACTGTGAAGTAGACACCTTAGAGAAGAGCAACACGTTGGCTACGATCGAGGCTCTCAAATGGCGGAAACAACGGCAGAACCGAATATGCAACATACAAGTACATGGAAAACCCCTGGTGAAGAAGCTGAATCTGAAATGGAGGCATCCATCCAGAGCTTCTAATGATAACATGATTGATAACGCGGCAGATTTGTTTACTTATTTCAGAGAATTTACTTGTATTCCCCTAAGGATTGATTGGCATCCAAATCTAGCTATAAGCAGCATCTCCTACAGATGATAATACTGCTAGCACTTTTAATATATGTAATCCTATAACTGCTCTCCAGCTTTCAAACCTGGGCAGCTAACTCTCTGTGTGTCCTGTTTTGCCAAGAAAAAAAAAAATTCCACATCTAAGTTTGGTTTTAACACGAAATTTCCTTCCAAATCTGTTGACTATGTTCCGGACTTGAATTCCTTACCTTCCAACCCGTTTTCTAAACCATGTTTGCTCCCGGACCGACCTTCCAAAGAGTTTGGCTTGGATACGTATGTACCAGGCTTGATCTCTGACTTGCCACCCTTACGAGCAGCAATAGTAGCGCCTTCATTGATATAAACAACCACATCCATTGATTTAGCTTTTCCCTAAACAAATCTTGGCCGCTCTTTATCTAGCCTAAGTTGTCCAAACTTTGCTTTATAAGCTAGACTAGAATATAACCCGTACCGTAACGGCACGGCTCGATAATAAGTAATCCATATGTTATGATCTTGATTCGTGTAATTCTTCGCATGTATTAAATTATATGACAATTGGTTCCAGTATTTTTTTTTTTTTTAATTATCATGAGTTTTAACTGAGTTTATTTTAACATTAAAATGATCAACCAAGTTTTATACTTTATAATGTTACACGTTTTATGGACTTAAGAAATTAAAATAGTATGTTATTACTCACCAAAACCCGACACCACCACAAAACCGTGTGATACCGTTTTGTTTCTCCAACACCATCCCGTGGCAGAGCAAGGGTTGACTAACCTGGCTCTAGCCCCCTTAAAATTCTAATAATTACATAAAAATCTTTAATTTTATCCTATAAATAGTACATTTCCATCTATATTTAGTGTTTAGTCCACCAAAGTTTACATGTTTCTTTTGGGGGAAAAAATAGCCTCCTTAATGTCATTTTTTAACTCTACCACTGTCACCACAACGGCCACCCACCCCCTGTAGGTTGTTGGACGTAATTCTAGTTTTCAATCACAAACGTCATGTATGAGGTTTAGATTGAACAAAAGGTCGTCAATTAACTCGTTCCATTATATTTTTTTCCATGTAATATTCTCTTTTGTATTACAATCAATTTTATTTTAACATTAAAAAATCATGATTTATACGATATAGTATCAAAGATAGCAGTGGTACCATTTGGGTGATCCAGCGATCATGAACATTTTGTCCTATATGATTTGACATCATCCCTGAAATATATGGTACCTTCCTTTATCAATCGTGGTAAAAGCAACCAACCACATCTTTCACAATACAAAGTTATCCGCGTTGTAACGACACAAACCTAATATTGTCCACCACTATTCACCAGCACCCACCGCCACCACTTCTTCCACCACCACCTAGGGCAGAGCCAGGATTTTGAGATTAAGGGGGCACAAATTCTTGGCAAGTTGGATACGGGTGTAAAATGGACTTTGTAGCCGTTTTATGACCAAATTAAAAGACCAAAAATACTTACAATTGGGCTTGGCTCGGCCCCTAACCACCACTAATGTTCCCTCCTCCACCGCTTTATAAGAACCGCCACCGTTTCCATTACCACCACAAATGTCTATTAATATTATTTTTATTTTTATAAAAGTTATTTATTAATGAAAATAAATATTTATTAAACTAAGGGGACATTTATAAATAAATAATTAATAATCATTTATTATTGGCCGACCAAAGGGAGGCCTTCCATACGATCTTTATATTTTTGTCCGTCACAAAGTTTGTGCCGAGCCAAAAAAAAATCAGTTCACGATTTCATGAAATTGAGATTCAAATCAACATAATCAAACAAATTAATCACATACTTACTTCATATACAACCAAAAAGACAAATTTCCAGTTTAATTTTTTTGAAAACACTCATTAACTTGATCATATGATTCAGACTTTAAACAAACTGCAGGAACAGAGAAACGGGTAAAAAAAGATGAATTATTCGACTGGGTCCGATCCAATGGCCATATTTAACCCACATTTGAAAACCATAAGAAAATGAACAGATTTTTTTTTTTTTTTTAGGAAAGAACAGAAAAATTGAAACATAAAATACAACAATCAACATGTTAGAATCGCCAAAGAAGAAGAAAAAAAATGTTAGAGAATCATCACCAGTAGAAGTACCCAATTCTAATTCTTCAAGCATTTCACATTATATATATTGTTCTTCGATTTCTCAGTACTCATTTTTTCTTTATTGCTAACCCATCAAATTGAACAAACTAATCAATTTATACATCAATAATAGATTTTTTTTCAAATGAATGTCAAATTATTTGAATATAAGAGCGAAAAATGAAAAAAAATCACCGACTAATGACAGAAGCATAAAGGGTGAGAACCTTGGTAAACTCTTTCAACTTTTGCTTAATATGATCACTAAACGGTGGTCGTACTGTTGAGTTATGATAGAGAGAGAGATTTAGAAATAGGAAGGAAGAAAAATGGGATTTTTTTTTGACACTAAAAAAAAAAAAGGGGATTTACTTCCTTTTTTTTGCTGGTTTGGCGGAGAAACTGACATAAGATATAGTTTTTAAAGTTAAAAGTTTTTTCATTTAGAAATTAAAGTGGCGAGATTTGCCAGCTGCTTAAGGAAATCAAACAGATGCAGCACATGCATGGAGGCTGGATAGCTTCAACACGTAACTTATAGCACCGCTTTCATATTTTTCCGAGCGGAATATAGCACCACATTTCCACACGCACTTGCTACTCTTTAAGTTTTTTGATTTATTGTATAACCAGTAAACTATGCTTCTTCTTTTTTCAGACGTAGTGTACTTTAAGAAAAAAATCAGATAACACTTGTTATTCGTCTTTGGTCTTCGTCGGCCTCTCACTATCGCAGCATTCATCTAGTGAAACACCAATTAATTAATAAAATATTTTATAATAAGAAAAATTAATAGATCATTTATTATGAGTAATTAGTGAAACACTAATTAATAAAATACTTATAGTATTTAAATTGAACAAACCACTACCGTAGATTTATCTTCCTCCTAGATAAATCTCGGCCGCTCTTTATCTAGCCTAACTTAACCGAGCTTTGTTTTGTATTCTAGACAATAAAGTAATAATTGGGATCAAATAACTATGGAACATTATTAATAATTATCTACGGTTAAGTTTTATCAATAAAACTAATGATAAATAGAAATACATTGCGTATAAACCAGATAGTTATAAGTAAAATTTGTTAGAGTTAGATTTAATAATGTGATGATATTGCATATGACAAAAAGATTAGACTTGTTAGTAATCTTATACCAATTATCCTTAGTCAAATAAAAGATCTAACGAACCACTAGAATAAAATAAATACATGAAGTAATAATAATAGTATATGATTGTTTAATGTTATAATAGACTTAAAATTTACCTTAAATTATTTTGTACATTAGTAGGAAACTTTACAGTAATAACAGAGCTAAAGATTACTAAGATATACTAAACTTTTATATAGACTCGAATTTAGGTCACATTGAATTTACCATTGTCAAATATTCAACAAGATATAATGCGGATTCAACAGATATACATTGAATCAATTTTTTTCAATCCTTAGGAGAATGTAGAGACATATCCAGAGGACTAAGACTTAGAGTACCAGCCGGGGCTATCAACAAACCAATAATGATGGTAAAAAGATTGATGAGAATAGTAGCATAGATAATCACGATATTCGAGTAATTAAATTAATATCAAAATTATGGTAGATAATATTTGGAAAATGTGTACGTAGTAATAATGGTAAAATTAAAATATTAATAATCATAAATTGACGTAAAATCAAATTGGATCAGATATATGGTTAAATATATATAACAAAACATGGAACTGCGTCAAATTAACACTAAATTGTAAATTATATCTATAGATTCAACATACCTTAGATGAATTGGATCCATTCTCTTTGCGTACGATTGAGCAACATTTACCCCAAGATGAAGATTGAGTTTTCTCTTTAAGGTGGGGATTTTTGAAGACCGGAGGAAACGTTCTTAATTTTCGAGGACGAAAATTTTATAAGGTGGGGAGAATGTAGAGATCCATAAGCTCGTCAACGTTATTTGACCGGTTAAGGGATGATTTAGTCGTTAATGGTCTGATTAATCAGATATGAATATTAATTAATTTAAATTAATCAAACATTAATCTGGAGACGAAACTAGTACCATTGGGTGGATCTCGAAAAGTTACGCGCAATGGGATACTTGAATGTGTCATTCGGATGTCGGACGAAGAAAAAATCATTTGAATTGTGTAAATGGTAAAATAGTCATTTTACAGGCTAATGTTATTAAGACAACCGAGATTTCTACTACGGGCACCTCTATCATGTTAGATAATACTCCCTCCGTCCAAAATTAATTGAGCTAATTGGTTTTAAATTTTGTCCCACAAATAATTGGGCTATCTCACTAATCAAGGGGATATTTCTAAAACTACCATTTTAATTGATTATTGTTACTATAAGAAATATATATAATTTAATAGCTATGTTTATATTCATTACATAGGTGTTTTAAAATGCTTTTCAACGGTACAAAGTTTACGAAAAAACGTGGTAAAGTTTAAGAGATAAATCATTTCTAAGTTTTACTAGTTATCATCCATAAGGGTATAATTTTAAAAAATATTTAAACATGCTCCCATTTTCTCCTTCCCTTAATAACTGTGCAAATTACAACTGACTCAATTAATTTGGGACGGAGGGACTATATTTATTTTGTTTGGCTGCTTATATATTTTTGGTTAGGTTCCTTAGTAAAACTATTTTGGTTTTATTCCCAAAACCGATCAAAGAGAAGTTATTTTCTCTTCTTCTTATTTTCTTCCTTCTTCTTCTTCTTCTTCGGTTTTTCTCCTCTTCCTCTTGATATCTCAATTCGATTGAATTGAGTTTGTCCTTTGTGTGGGAGATTCGTAGAAGTTTGAAAACTTGATGATTTGAACGAGGAGGTAATGGTGTTGTGACTGAATGAGCCTCTGAAGAAGAAGAAACTGATACTGATGTTAGTTAAAATTATGGTTTTTGTAGAAGAAACTGTGGAATGATAGAAATTAGGTGATGGGTATGATTAATTGGAGGCTCTGGTGGATTCAAGACAAAGAAGAATAAGATTAGTAAAAGATTTTAGAAATTAGGGTTAGGGTTTCATAGCGATAAGATTTGAGGGATGAATTGATGTTCTATGAGGGTGATTAGAGGTGGGTTTTCAGTGATTGAATGGATTAGAGTAGAATTACTAGTGAAATCTGGTCTCAGATGAAGAAATTGATGATGGTGATCGATTTCACGACTAGAATCGATTGTTCTAGGGTTCTAATAGAAGTGATTGGTGAAGTAGCAATTCAGAGGGTGCTAATGATTGGGTAAGCCTCTAAATTATCTTAATTTTAGTATTTTGAATTGATTTGTTTTAATTGTTGAGTTTGTATGATTATGAATGAACTGAGATTGAGATGAGTTTAAAATGAAGCTGTGGTGTAGTTTAGATTAGATTAGAATTGAATTACAATGACTTTCTGGTAGAAGCTTGTGGTATTGAGAACTGGTGGAAGAGACAGTGTATACAGGACATGGAAGAGACTATGGTGGTGATGAACTGAACTAGGTTTGGTCTGAATGAATGAGTTGTGTTTTAATGGTAATAGTGTTAATGATATAGAGAAAAATAATGGGAATGATGTTGATGTTGTTCAACTGTAGAAAGTAAGATTGAAAGATTGTTGAGCTATAGAGAATGAAGCTAAAAAGATGATGATGCTGCGAGTATTGCAGTTGAGCTGTAATTGCAGGAATGTAAGTTTTGCTGACATTGGATTGTCTACACCAGTTTGCTGGAGTTATGGTGTAGCTGCTGGGATTTGTTTATACATTAACTGATGGTATTAGAGTTATAGTGGTGATAATGATATTTCATCTAATGAGAATATCAGTAAAGAGTTGGCTGAGGAATGGTTGTTTAGATGCAGTTATGAGGCAGAATGAAGAACAGTTGTACAACAAGAAATTTGGCTTGTGTGGTGAACTGTTATTAGTCATCTCAGTCAGTTGTATGACTCACCTGAGTCAACTTACCTAACTGAGTTATTCTATTGTCGTCTTCTCTCAACGAAAAGGACGAAGTCAGAGTGACATATTTTTGGTTTGTTCTAACATCATTTTTGTAGATCATCCAGTGGTGGTATTTTGCAGATATTGCTACTAAGGTCGCAATATCTTAGGAAGTGAAATTAGAATGAGGAAGTGAAATTAGAATGATCTTTCTTTCATGAATGTTATATTTCGATGTTTGATGATTGTTGTGTGAATAATGTGATATGCGTTGTACTGTTTACCTACGAGGAGTGACTGTGTAACCCCATAGATCCTCGCTAAGCCCTAGAAAAGCATGGGAGGCCGTTGCATATTAGTTTACTAGCACGGGAGGCCGTGACAATAATATTACCTTTTATTTTATAAATTAAAGTTTGTCAAAAAATAGGACAGGAGGCCGTTGCATATTATCTTAATAGTACGGGTGGCTGTGTTAATATATTATATGTTATCTGGGGAAATCGGTTATATGCATATCATACTTGATTGTTTTTTTTATAATGATTGTGTTATGGAATGTTATCTTCATATTTTCTTTCTTGAATGTCGTATTTTGATATTACGTTTAGAGTTGAGAGCGAAAGTGTTAATTGTTTTTCCTTTACTGTTGTACTTAATTATTTTATCTTTCAGTAATATGATAGTGATTACTTGAAAGTTATTTGTTTCCACTGAGCTCCCTTTGGGATGATGTGTTCACTCGTTTCCACTTCAGTCTTTCAGTTATCTGAAGTTATGGTGCAATGAAGATATCCGTTTTCATAGCTTAGAGTTTTATCGAGATTAGAGACATTGTGTATTATTTTTTACTATCTATATCCTTTCTTTATTCTGTAAAAAAACACATTAATACATTCATACCACTCGAGAGATTTTCAGTTGTACAAATATCAGAGTTTTTTGGTTTAGCAATTGAGATACTTTATGTAATTATGATTCTTAAAATCGATAATCTAGGTTTTGATGCTTTAATTAGGTTTGTTAGATCATTGCTCGGTCGAACTCACAAGTGTTGCTATCTCAAGCTTGTTGTCAAATTTAGTTGTCAAAACTACATCTTGATTTCTAGTCTACAATTAGTTAAGTCACAGACTAGGATAGAAATGTAGTCAAGAAACGGACATCATGGCAGTCATCATTACGTTCTACCGTTTGAAGGCGAAGATCAACCGAAGCTTTTGGAGAACTTCTTCAACAAAAGGTAAGTGAAGACTGAACCACCTATTTCTCAGATTATTTATCTTTCTATCTATGAGACGTTGTCGCATAACTAATTAGACTATCGTAAGCATATCAAGAATTTCAAGTCAAGTTCATCTTGTAATTAGTTCTCGAAATATGACTAAGCGTAATGAACATCTATTCATACTTGATGAATTTTGGTTAAGAACAATTTATTGTTCGTAATCAAAATCATGATTCAAGAATTATCATTTGAAAATAGCATTGAACAATGATATATGTCATTGATGTTATTTGGGAATGTTTCGAATTGATTCAGAGAGAAATGTAGAACTATTGTAAATTCAGATATAAGACAGTATATATACCAGTCTTATAAACTGGGAAAACTGTTACAAGTCTGAAGCCTTAGTACATGTACTCAGTAACGTAATGGAGTAGCTATATGTCGACAAACATCTTTTTGGTACGCATACCCGTATGCACACCTTAAAAAGTCCGTGAACTTGTGAACCCGGATCGGTACGCGAACCAGTACGCTATTAGAAAATAACTGTTGTCCCGGAACCATTTCGGTATCCATACCGGTACACGTACCAGAAAAGTTCTGTGAACTCCGGAACTGGTTAATGTCTTAAGGTATCCATACCAGTACACATACCGGAACTCGGTCATGTCATAATGTATACATTCCGGTACACGTACTTTGACTTAACTGTTCACGAACAAGTTAAATATTTGTACCTTGTACATCTACTTACCATGTCGATTAAATTCATATGCACATAAAGTATTTCTCCGAGATAATTAGCATTTGAATAATCGCTAAAAACACCATAGACATAATTGATCACATAATTGTGACTCAAGGTAAAGTCTTAAGTGTTTATGAAAATTCTCAAGCTTATAGTTCAGTTGGCTAGCTTCCGCTAACCATTCATGGGCGTGGTCTTTATACACGGTTCGGTTACGGTTCATCCAAACCAGAGTGTATATCTTGTTATGTAAATCATATTCAAAGATTCGTCTAACGGTGGATATTGTTTGCTTGGTTCCAAAGTTATCTTAGCTAAAACCTAAAGCAACCTATGCTTTGAATGTCTATAAAAGGGGAACCTCAAACAACTGGGATCTTTGAATCCCGACACTACTTTCTTGGTGTGTCCTAGTTGTAAACTAGAGTCGTCCTCTTCCTAAAACCCTTCTAAGGTTTAGCGACTACAAAGAATTCATAGGGATTCGTGAAGCCAGGTCCAGCTATTGTTTATCTAATAGATCGAGTATCCTGATCTTGTTCGATTGTTGAGCTGCTCACTTGAACAAGATAGATAGAAATCATCAAAGTTCTCTTCATCCCAGACTTTGATTGATTCAACAAGTTTAATAACTGTGAGGTGAATAATAATCTAGGCTACTCTTCGTGAAGCATAAGTCTAGATTTTGAGGTTAGCTAGACTTTGTCTATTGCTATCGATTTCCAATCAGCTTGATCTATGGTCAAAAAGGAAATCACACATATAGGCTTATCTGTGGGAGGCAGATTGGTTTAAATTCTTCAATTGAGTTGAAGCAACTCTTAGGCTGTAAAGGACGTCATCTAAGGGAATCAATTGCGTGGAGTCCTGTTGGGATTCAAGAGGCGTAAGGAGCGCGACTGTAACTGAATTGATGTGAGAGTTTAATTCGGTCTCAACTACATTCCAGTCCGAAGTTAATTGGTAGTAGGCTAGTGTCTGTAGCGGCTTAATACAGTTTGGTGTTCAATCTGGACTAGGTCCCGGGGCTTAATACAGTTTGGTGTTCAATCTGGACTAGGTCCCGGGGTTTTTCTGCATTTGCGGTTTCCTCGTTAACAAATTTTTTGGTCGGTGTGTTATTTATTTTTCCGTATTATATTGTTTATCTTTATAATTAAAACATCACAGGTTGTGTGTTAATCACCCAAGTACTCTCATGCAAATCAGGTTCACGGACTTGTATCTGTAAACTTTTAATTGTGAGAGAAAAGGATATAACTCTGAATATTATTCCTTGATTGAGATTCAAGTTGAACTCTAGGAATTATAGTTAAGTTTGTCCATACAGGTTGCCTAAGAAAAAGTTGGTGGTGGTTGGTAACCCGCGTTTTCAAGGTTGTAATTTTATTAGCCAATCAAGTGATTAGGTTGGGGTGTCACATTTTTTACGAAGGTTATATTCGTAAAATCACCTCGTAAATTATGCATCTCTGATCAGCTACAGAATCATAATAAATTCATATCTTCACCTTCCGCAAGAGAAGTGAAATGCGGTTCTGTAACCTCATGAAAGTAACAATATATGTTGGCGATATTAGGGTTTCTGAAGCAGAGATTTTAATATTCCATATATTTCATGATTAAGCTGAAAGACTCATCGTCTCTTTTGAATTCGGAATTCATCTCTGGTGTCTGAACTTACCCAGAATAATATTCAGAACAAATATGATGCTGATCACATCATATCTGAATCAATTAAATGCTCCTAGACATATTGCATGCTAGTATAGAGCGACAAATAAATTAAATCTAGTTTCAGTATTCATCGGCTGAATTCCTAGAAAAAATACACTAATTAAACCCTACTATTCACTTACTCAGATTCATGGCTTTTCTCAGCTGAATTCAATGGAATAGTAATGGATATTCACCTTTCGGCCATATGGGTCACCCCCGAATAAACCCCTTTACTTGTACGTTTTTCTGAAGAAGGGTTTCCTCGAGAGGCAAGACGCGGACCTCTTGAGATTCGTTTCAGAGAGTCAGAATCACTTGGATTCCATTTTCTGAACTTAGATCTTCCAGGATTACTTCCATTATCAGCAGAACAACTGATATTTGTAGTGTTATTAGACACTTTATCATAAAAGTGATTTTACTTATGGAACTTTCGTGAGGAATCACCCAGATTATTCCTTCCATAAGTTTCCTGGTTTTTTTACAGAATTAGAACCTATTGCAGTCAGATTTTTTACCTCTTTAATTGCAAATTCAAGCAATTTTTGAAGATCAGAAATTTGTTTCTTTCTAGAATAACAATTCAGAGAAATGTGATTCATCTTTCCGAAGTGTGAACATATTCGTGGAGTAGAAACCTTTGTTGTGCTGTCTCTACTAGTAGCTTCATTAGATGCTGGCAGACAACGAAATCGTTTCTTACCGAACATCTCCTCGGAAGTAACTTTCTCTATGTTAGGTAATGCCACAGGGACAGTAACCTCAGACAAGGAGGAAACATTACTTTTTAAAACAGAGTTTTCCTTTTTCAAGGAGGTACACTGTTCTTGAGCTAATAGGAGATCTGTAACAAGTTTCTCTTTTTCAACATGAAGATAGTCCAGTTCTAATGAGTGAGACTTGAGTATGCGACCTTCTCTTATATAACTTTCTTTAACATTATCTTCAAGCTTACTAATCTTTTCATCGCGAATAGTAATTTCTTGAGAAATTTTTTTCATACAGTTAGAAAAGGTTTCAATATAACCAAAGAGTTCACGTTCCCTGTTGAGGGATTTATCAAGCTCATCAAGATACCGAGAAAACTTTTCTTCAAGATCTCTAATTTTAGAGGTTTAAAAGTCAATGATCTCAGTAGATTTTTTTTAAGCTTCTGATAAGTTCCAACTCAGATTCTGATATTAATCCATTGGCAATTAAGGGAAGCATCTTTTCAGTAACTGATAATATGATATCTTTTCCTCTGGATTCGGAAGAATCAACTAAGGAGATATTCTTTGAGGTAAGTCCCAAACATTTGGAGTAATCAAAATCGGCTGGAGACATGTTTTTACGTGACTACAGATTCCACGAGATTTTCAAACACAGACTTATTAAGTCTTAGCGTGTTTGTCTTCTCTGATACCAATTGAAAACGCGGGGGGTACCAAAATACACCACCACTTTTTTCTTAGGCAATTTGTATGGACAAACTCAATACATCTCCGAGAGATAAGCTCAATCAAGGAATAGTATCTAGAGTTATATCTATTTCTCTTGCGATTAGAATGTTTACAGAAACAAGTCCATGAACCTAATCACAAAAAGAATACTTGGACGGTACCAAAAACCAATTGTCCAATAATCAATCTAGTCGTATCCAACAAACTAGGTCGGATGTATCTACTAAGATTGATCAACGTACAACCTGTGATATTTCAATTATAAAGATAAACAATATAACGCGGAAAAACAAATAACACAGACACCATAAGTTTTGTTAACGAGGAAACCGCAAATGCAGAAAAACCCCGGGACCTAGTCCAGATTGAACACAAAATTGTATTAAGCCGCTACAGACACTAGCCTACTACCAATTAACTTCGGACTGGAATGTAGTTGAGCCCTAAAAGGTATCCCACCGATTAAGGTACAGTCGCGTTCCTTACCCTCTTGAATCCCAGCAGGACTCCGCGCAATTGATTCCCTTAGATGACGTCGCACCAACTAAGAGTTGCTTCAACTAAATTGAAGAATTTAAACCAAATCTACCTCCCACAGATTAAGCCTATATAGTTGATTTCCTGATTACGATCGAAATCTTCATTAACTTTGAGTCACAAAGACATTAACTTTGAATTTAAAAGCTTAATCTTCATTTTCATGAACACATAAGACATTAACTTTGAGTCACAAACATGTGATCAATTAAGTCTAGTGTTTATAGAGAATTAATCAAATGTTAATTGTCTCGAAGAAATAATTTAAACACACTTTAAAATATAATTGACATGAATAGTAGATGTACGAGTACAAATACATAGTTGTTCGTGAGTCGGTTCAGTCACCGTTCGCAAACCGGTTAGGAAACTTTAGCCCAAAACCGAGTTCCGGAGTTCACAAAAAAATTTAGGTTTACGTACCAGTTTGCAAACTTTCCACCAAACCTAAGTTCCGTAGTTCACAGAACTTTTAATGTTCGTGTACCGGTTTGGAAACTCAAAAATTATCGTCGGTTCCGGAGTTCATAGAACTGAATTAGTTTGCATACCGCTTTGGAAACACTACCGAGTTCAGGGACACATGACTGTTTTAGTTCGCATTCCGGTTTGGATACTCACCCCGGTTTTCATAACCACATTTCAAGAATGGTTTGCATACAAATATGCACACCGATCCGGTTCACGAGTCATACATATTTTCATATGATATACATAAAAATATGTTTACCACTAATCTGTAAGTCGATATGTATATATAGGGCTGTCAATAATAGTCCGAAATCCGAAATCCATTTCCGAGAATTCATGATCCTATAGGATTTTATCCGTTATATCGGATATCGGATGTCGGATCGGATTTCTTATCGGATTTTTCCCCATTAACGTAACGGAATCGGATTAGACCCCATCCGATTGTTAAGTTCCGACATCCGATAACACATAGGAATGTATTAGTAATTTCCTACCTCTAGGATAAAGATGTTGACTATCGGAAATTGTATTCTTAGAAATTATCATACATTATCGGAATTTATCGGAATTTCTAACCGGATTAGTAATTTTTAATCCCTTTTACCCAATTTTTTCATATTTTTAGGAATTATCGGAAGTTATCGGAATTTATCGGATTTCCGATAAGTTAACCTATCGGAATCGGATTCGAATTTTAAAATTCTGTCGGATGTTATCGGATTTCGGAATTCCGATAACTACTAACCTATCGGAATCGGATTTCCTAAAATCCGTCGGATTTTCATCCGTTGCCAGCCCTATGTATATACCTACTCCGCTACTTGTACGGATACATGTAAAACTGATACCACTGTCTTGTATCTATATCAATAGTAGTTTTATATATCTCTAAATTAATTCAAAACATTCCTGAATAACATCAATGACATATATCACTGTTCCAGGTTATTTCCGAATGATAAACTTGAATCACGATTTTGATTTCGAACAATAAATTGTCATTAACCGAAATTCATCAAGTATGAACAAATTGTTCATTAAGCTTAGCCATTATATTTCGAGAAATTATCAAGATGAACTTGACTCGAAATTCTTGTCTATGCATACTAGTCTAATTAGTTATGCGACATCGCCTCAGATGATAGAAAGTGAATATAACTTGAGATATAGGTGGTTCAATCTTCACTTACCTTTTGTTGATGAAGTTCTCCAAAAGCTTCGGTTGATCTTCGCCTTGAAATGGTAGAACGCAATGACGACTGTTGTAATCCTCTGTTTCTCAACTACATTTCTATCCTAGTCCGAGACTTAACTAATTGCAAACTAGAAATCAAGATATAGTTTTGAAAACAAGCTTGAGATAGCAACACTTGTGAGTTCGATCGAGCAATGCTCTAACAACCAAGGACCATTTTGGTTGTACTGCGTAACTATTTTACTCCAAAACTCGATAAAGGTGATTGATGGCTACGCCGCAATATTTTTCAAACCACCTGTACAATTAGAGGGAAAGTTTGCAAGATTGTGATTGATTCGGGGAGTTGTGAAAATATCGTCTCTAAAGAAGTGGTTCGAAAGTTGAAGTTAGAGACAAAAGAACACCCTTCTCAATATTCTTTATCATGGCTTAACCAAGGAAGCGAGGTAAAAGTCACTAAACGTTGTCTTATTAATTTTTCTATTGGTAACAAATATGTAGACAAAGTTTGGTGTGATGTTGTTTTGATGGATGCATGTCATTTACTTCTTGGGCGGACTTGGAAATATGATCGGTTTGTGAATCATGATGGGAGATCTAATAACTATTCTTTCATGTGGAGCAATAAGAAGTTGACTCTTGTACCCAATTGTGAGCTTATGCCTTAGCCACAAAATGGTGATGGTAAAAATCTACTTACTTATCACAAGTTCATTGAAGAGTTGGATGATTCATAGGTGTTCTATATACTTCTTCCTAAAGAGTCTCCATCATATGAATTCGTGCTACCACAAGTCAAGCCAATTATCGAAGAATTTCAAGATGTTTTTCCTACCGACTTACCAGATGCATTACCATCATTAAGAAAATTACAATACCAAATTGATCTAGTACCCGGTTCAAGTCTTCCCACCAAATCCCACTACCGGATGAGCCCAAAATAACATGAAGAATTACGTCGCCAAGTTGAAGAGCTCATAGCCAAAGGTTTTATAAGACCGAGTCATAGCCCTTGTGCGGTACATGCCTTGTTAATACCAAAGAAAGATGGTTCATGGCGTATGTGTGTGGATAGTAGGGAAATCAATAAAATCACATTGAAGTACCGATTTCCAATTCCTCGCTTGGACGACCTACTCTATCAATTAAGTGGATAATGTGTTTTTATCAAACTTGATTTTAAAAGTGGGTATCACCAAATTTGTATCAAGGAGGGAGATGAATGGAAGACCGCTTTTAAGACAAGAGAAGGATTGTAGATGATTATGCCATTTGATCTCTCAAATGCTCCAAGGAAATTAATTAGAGTAATGAATCAAGCACTCCGGCCATTGATTGGGAAGTGTGGCGTTGTATACTTTGATGACATACTGTTTTTGGTGTATATGTCACCTTCATGAAGTTCTCATGGTTTTACGGGCACAAAATTTTTATGTTACCATGAAGAAGTGTGCATTCATGACCGATAAAATCTTGTTTCTCGGCTATGTGGTCAGTAAAGATGGGATTTTGGTAGATGAAGATAAAGCGGAATGCATAAGGAATTGTCTCAATCCAAAAAATTTGTTTGATATTTGAAGTTTTCATCGGTTAGCTTCTTTCTACCGTCGATTCATTGCAAATTTTAGCGGAATAATGGCTCCAACAACGGAATGCATGAAGGGTGGCAAGTATTCATGGAATCACGAAGCGGATGAAGCCTTTGAATTGATGAAAATAAAGTTAGGTACATCTCAAATTTTAATATTACCAAATTTTGATAAACCATTTGAACTTCATTGTGATGCTTCTAAACTACGTGTTGGGGCGGTTCTTAGTCAAGAAGGGAAACCGGTGGCCTTTTATAGTGAAAATTTGAATGGGGATAGACTTTCATATAGCACTTATGATGTTGAGTTTTATGCTATTGTTCAAGCACTCAAACATTAAAGGCACTATCTTATTCACAATGAGTTCATCTCATTTTCGGACCATATGGCATTGAAGCACATCAATTCTCAAGAAAAGCTTTCTACTAGGCATGGTAAATGGGCTTCTTATTTTCAACAATTCACTTTTTCATCAAGCTTAAGTCGGATGTACAAAACAAGGTAGTTGATGCCTTGAGTCGACGTACTTCCCTTCTTACACGAATAAGGTCTCGTATTTTGGTATTCGGGATCTCTTAAAAAATGATACTTATTTTGGTCCTCTTATGGTTGATGAAAGGTCACTCCACAATGGTGATTACGTTTTTCTCGATGGGTACCTTTGACGGAAAAATTATCTTTGCATTTCGCAATCAAGCTTGAGATTGAACAATATTAAGGAGATTCATGATGAGGGGCATATGGGGACTACTCGTACTTGGAACTTCGTTTCAAGCTCATACTTTTGTCCGGGAATGTGGAAGGAGATTCACCGATATGTGAAGAGATGTCACATATGTCAAGTATCTAAAGGAACGGCCACTAACGCGGTATTATACATGCCACTTCCTATTCCTTCTCGTCCATGGGAAGATTTGAGCATGGATTTCATCTTGGGATTACCGCGTACTCAAAGAGGTACGGATTCAATATTTGTAGTGGTAGATCACTTTTCCAAAATGTCTCATTTCGTTGCTTGTAAAAATTCAATGGATGCGGTCATGGTAGCTCAACTCTTTTTTTGAAGAGATTTACCGTTTACATGGTATTCCTTCTTCCATCGTCTCGGATAGAGATAGTCGTTTTGTGGGGCTTTGGCGTACCTTATGGAAGTTGGTCAATACCAATTTCTATGTTAGCACAGCTTATCACCCTCAAACGGATGGACAAACCGAAGTGGTAAACCGTTCCCTAGGTAATCTTCTTTGTTGTTTGGTTAAGTAGAATTTGAAGACATAGGACCAAGTTTTATGGAAGGAAGAATTTGCTTACAACCATGCGGTGAACTAGAGTAGTGGGTATTCACCATTCATGGTGGTGTACGGGCTCAATCCAAGAGTACCACTTGATTTGTCTTTAGTACCATATTTGAAAAGACCAAATGCTAAGGCGAAAGACTTTGTTTCCCAACTCCACCTTATACATGAAAGCACCCGAAAGCATTTAGAAGCTTCATCAAGAAAATACAAGAACAATGTTGACCAAAGGCGTCGTGTGGTTGAGTTTGAAGTATGATATCTTGTTTATGCGATTCTTATGAAAGAACGTTTTCCCGTAGGTGAATACAACAAGCTCAAGGCAAGGAAGATTGGACCATTTCCAATTGAAGAAAAGATTAACGACAATGCTTATCGCCTCAACTTACCAAGCTCCATTTGCATACCCGACATGTTTAACGTGAAGCATTTGGTTCCATATTGGGGTGACAATGCTGTGGAAGCCGATATTGACAATTCGAGGGCGAATTTCTCTTTCGTAGGGGAGGATGATGCATAGTGGTATCCTTCTCATACCACTTTTACCCTTGTTATTCTTATTCTCTCTTTTGCCCCCTTTCTTTGGTTTTATTTCTTGTTTTATCCTTCATGTTGACTATATGTTTTCAAGCCCTAGTTCTTCTCCTCCCAAGTTTTGTTTTAAGAAAGACTAGGTTAGAACCCTTGTTTTCCTCTTTCCTTCAATCTTTCTCTTTGAGTTTAGTTGATGTGAGGAGATGCCTCAATAGGCTTGTAACTTCCAATTAATCTTGGGTAGAAGTTCTAAGTATTATAAAGAAGAACTTTAATTTTTGTTTCTTCCTTATTCTAAGGATAGAAGAAGCTTAAATTGAAAGGGTTGTAATTCTATTTTATGGTGTTTTGTTACAATTTCTACATTATTATTGCAATTAGAAGTATCACTTTACATTAATTAGTCATCCTTTCACCGACTTCTCTGTAAAGGACTTTGGTGAATGCTCAGTCGACCATCTAGGCACTACATGGTCGGTCAATTACATATTGTAGCCGGTCCCTCTCTCATCCATTGGTTGATTCTCATTTGATCATCCATTGATCAAAACTAGGGTTTTGAACCTAATGCTCTGTCTAGCATAATTCTGAACAGGTTCAAGCACCAATAATTTTGATATTAATCCAGTAATCGATATTTTAATTAATTATATAATATTCAGTCCAGCTACTAGTATTTTTTAATTAATATTTTATTTGGTCCTATTGCCAATTATTCATTGATCAAGCAGTATTTAATTTGATTTGATTATCAATTGCTTCATCCATCAGAATTTCGACTATTCAGTTCATCAGTTAAGACTCATGGTCTAACTAGTCCAAAGATTGACCATACATAAAAATATGTATGCAAAGCAGACTTACACATGAGACATCAATTCATGTCACATGGGGATAACACTAGGGTTTTGGTCTGGCGGCCTACAACACATGCGATGTGCAACGCATCCACGATGAAAAATGTGGTAAGTCGTGCTGGAATTTGAAGGAGTAAATGGAATAGTGGATGGTCGATCAACCAAGTCTTCTACGCAAAATAGAAGTGATTTTTGCACGTTCTCCCACTTCCCCATTCTTTCACTTCCTTTAACTGTCACCACTTACAGGAGATTGATGTGTTGAAATAAATAGGTTGCTCAACCTATGATTTGATAAGACTAACAAGACTCAACGTAAGCAAACCTACGGTAATCAATTATAAAACACTTACAGAGAATTTCTCTCGTTTACACAGATAAATCATTTTCAAAGCAGTTCAACACATCACATCATCAACTGATCAATCTCCATTGATCTCCACACATTCTCAGCTTCCCTCTCTATACACCGACCCTTCTCTTCCTCTTGTGACCGAATTGAATCTGAACGTCCATTGTCTTGGTTTGGGCCAGGGTAATACAGATTAGTATCTCGAACTCAAAGTACTCCCGTGCAGTACATTTATTTAAAGGTTCATACGATTTGCTTCATCGAGCATTTTCCTCCTCCATCACTTTTTACTAGAAAACCAGCGAGACCAGCGAGTTATTTTTGCCCGCAAACATATAAGTCATCTATCAATGGGATAAAAAAAATATGAATAGGTCATTTATTTAGGGACAGGGGGAGTATTAAATTTAATGGAAAAGTCATCTTCAGCGGGAAAACCATCAGTTTCATTTTCTTGTTCATCATTCCTTTCGACAGCAACAGAGTCAATAAGTCATTTTCTCTCTTGTTGTCCTTCCTTTTCTCACTACCAGACTTACACTTGGGATCCATTTTGACAAAATTCTACACCTACACAATTTAAACAACTATCAGCTTGCAATTAGTGATTTAGTGAGCAGCTAAACATCCGTAGAAATACACTTATATATATATTAAAGTACAATTCCAAATTCAGCAATTTGAATGAGAATATAGAGCGAAGAAACATATCTACACCTTTTATGTTTTAAGATTTCTCAAGAAAAGATATGATCATGTCCAAAAGTTATCCATAAAAGAACCGAGTGAAATTCAAAATTTCTGAATTTTCAACAATGACAACAAACTTTCGAGGGTTTATCGAAAAATACTTCAATTGCGTATGATTAGATTTGTAAAGTTAACATCAACTACTTAACAAAACTAGGCGAAGATTGAATAGAAAACAAAAAAAAACTTTTTTTTAGGAGAAAGTTTAAAATTGTATAAAAAGGAAAATGTAATAAGACCAAAAGGCCCTCATTTTTGTATACAGAGTTTTACAGAGTTTACATGCTATCTACTAAGACCTTCCAGTGAGTGTCCAGATCTCTAAAAGAGTTTCCCCAATACCATTTTTCTACACTGCCCCATTGAAAAAATCAAAGCCTTAACTTCATTTATGACCCCTTCTTCTGCTCTAGGATTCTTGTTAGCCATTACTCTTCTGTTTCATTCTTCCCATATTGATCTGACAATAACAAATATTAGGATAGGCCATATCTTCCTGCCTCTATGTATCCCCCTTCTGATTTCCATGCATGTAGTTGGGTCTCTACAGATCTTGCTTGAACCCAACTAACATTATACCCTCCTAGAAAGTAGTTCCAAATTCTGTGGGAGTAACGACAGTGGAGTAATAAATGAAAGAGTGTTTCTGGAGATTGATTACAGAGTGAGCAATTAATATTCTGAATATTGCAGCATCTTCTGACAAGGTTGTTTGTAGTAGGGATTGCATTTTGAGCTACCATCAATAAGAAAATTTGACATTTTGGGGGAACACATTTAACCGAGATGCATTGATAGGGTGTAAGAGGTGCATGAAATGACTCATACTCCATAAGCCAATTGTAGCAGTTTTTGGCAGTGAAACCTCCATATGTTGCATTTTAACTCATCTTCTTGAGTAGTAAGGGTTGGAGGAGATCCTAACCATTCAAAGAGCAGTAACATTTATAGCATCTCTGACTGATGAAGATTTCTTCTTAATTTCAGATTCCATGAGTTGTTTTCTACCATATCATTTAAACTTGCATTCTTCTGAGTTGAAATTTTAGGGATTTGAGGAAATCCGCACTTCAGTGATTGATTGTCTTTCCATTTATACCACCAAAAATATATTTGTTTTCCATTTCTAACTTCAAGTGATGACAAATATTCCACTACAATCTTCTGTTGTTGAATTCCATTCCAGATACCTCTACCTTGAGGTAGGCTAGAGTCTTGAAACCATTAAGTCAGTTGTTTTTCCCGGCATTTTGATTTGAATAATCTTCCTCCACGGATGGTTCTTTTTTACAGAATATCTCCAAGTCCACTTAGCTATTAAAGCTTTATTGGTAAGTCTAAGATTCCTAATGACCAATCCTCCAGCTTTATTAGGTCTACATACCCTGTTCCATGCAACCCAAATGATTTTTTATTATCTGAAGTGGAACCCCAAAGAAAATCTCTCATAATCTAGTTCACCTTCTTTTCAACTTTGGAAGGCATTGGAAAAGAGACATGAAGTATTGTTAGAGCACTGCTCGGTCGATCTCGCAAGCGTTGCTATCTCAAGCTTGTTTGTAAAGTTTAGTTGCCAAAACTATAAGTCTTGGTTTCTAGTTTACTTATAGCTAAGTCTCGGACTAGGATAGAAAGTGTAGTTGAGCTCTAGACTCCACGACGTTCATCATACAAAGATGAAGAAATACTTAATGAACTAGTGGAACTTCATCGACTAAAAGGTATGTGGAGACTTGAACTTATCTATCACTCAAAAGTCTATCTACTCTATCTCCTATCTTGAGACAAAAGTCGTATTGCTATATAGACTTCGATTATACACATTTGTTATTTCGAGCCGAGTTTATCTCGCTTATCTATTTCTCGAAATATGTGTTGGTAAGCTTTTGCTTTGGCCAAGTTCATCTTTAAAAGTGACGAAAGTCATGTTGATTATTTCAATATCTTGAAAATTGTTTTGATGAAAAATAGTGTGTGAATAACCTCTATTTAACATCCTCTAAGAATGTTTCAATGATTGAAATGAGAGTTTAGAATATATAACCTTGAATGAATATAAACATTGTATGTGAAATCATACGTGTGTAAGTCCAAAATCCTTGAACCAAAGTATGCGTACTTTGTTGCTCAGGATAAACGGAACTAAATTCCACGTACTCGTACACGTACTGCCGAAAGTTCACGTCCCGTGAATTTCTGCTGGAGTTTGTGAACTGAAAACAAACTTAAACCGGGTACTTTAGTATGCGTACCGGTATGCATACTTGAGTGGGTTATTTTCTAAAAACGGTTTAATCTTGAACTTAAACTTATATAAACTAAGGAATGCATACTTGCAAACCGTGGCTATAAAGTTCATGAATCGATTCGAGTGAATCAAAATCATTTTTTCTTCGATTGTGTCTTGTATAGTTCTATGAGATCTAAGCAAT
>JAJJMB010011511.1:451925-533478 GCA_023531105.1 Papaver atlanticum | reverse complement strand
GATAGGCAAGATAGAAAAGTAGTCACAAACATCTTTGTCTCATCGTTTGTGATTCCACAATATCTTGTTTCGCTAGTCGATTAAGATTATTGTGAGGTGATTGATAATTCTAGGCTGTTCTTCGGGAATATAAGTTCGGGTTATCGATTGGTTCCTGTTCACCTTGATTTATCAAAAGACGGAAAAAAACTTGTAGGTATTTCTGTGGGAGACAGATGTATCTATTCATATAGACTTTTTTGTGTGAGACAGATTTGTTTATTAAAGTATGTGACTTTGGTTCGTAGTAACTCTTAGTTGTGGGTGAGATCATTTAAGGGAATCAAGTGTGTAGTATCCTGCTGGGATCAGAGACGTAAGGAGCACAACTGTACCTTGGATCAGTGTGAGATTGATTGGGGTTCAACTACAGTCCAGACTAAAGTTAGTTTGTAGTAGGCCAGTGTCTGTAGAGGCTTAATACAGTGTGTTCAATCTGGACTAGGTCCCGAGGTTTTTCTTCATTTGCGGTTTCCTCGTTAACAAAACTTCTGGTGTCTGTGTTATTTGTTTTCCGCATTATATTTTTATATAATTGAAATATCACAGGTTATGCGTTGAATCGATCAATTGGTAAATCCAACCTTTGGTTGTTGATTGAAATAGATTGATACTTGAACATTGGTCTTTGGTACCGTTCAAGTTTATTTCTCTTGTATTCAATCAGACTCGCAGATTTCTATTTGTTTGAGTTGGGATTGAATCGAGAAATTGAGATATAACTCCTTGATATACTTTTTATTAAGATTGAGTCTGACTGTCTAGTTGATTCTCTTAAAAGTATATTGGAGTTTGTCTGTACAGATTGTTAAACGAATTATTGGGTGAGGTTGTTAGACCCCCACTTTTTCAATTGGTATCAGAGCAGGCAAACACGTTTAAAGACCTTATAAGTCTGTGTTTGTAGCGATCTGACTATATGGACGGCAGTAATATCTCTGACAAACGCATCACCATAAACAAAAACTCTGTCTCGACAATATCTATCAAAGAGAAAGATTCGTCAATCTCAAATATAGAAGAACCCAGTGTTCTAACGAGACAGACAAACACTGACATGTGTTATTCTGAAGAGTCTATCTCCTTTGATGAAAGGGGAACAGCTGAAGAGAGTGAATTGATTCTAAATCTTGTTAGAATCCAAGCTGATAGATTTAATCGGTTAAAAAACAATGTCAATATTCTTCTCGGTATAGTAAGAGACTGTGATTCCAAAAACGCTGAAGTTCAGTCTTCACGTATCTTACTTGAGGCAAGCCTCAAAAAGGATGCCTTGGAAATTGAACACCGCTTGAATAAACTCTCGATTCAAGGATGTTCCAAAAAGTCCTCTAAACCACCTACTTCTATTGCAACTGAGAGAGTTCCAGTTCCAGAAGTAAAATTGGAAATCCCTTCTATTGGAAAAGATGTGCCTATAGCCTCTTCTAATCAAGGATGTTGCACATCACATGAAAGGAAGAAATCTCCATAATATGATGTTAAGACGGTACTTTCTAATCACTCTCATGATCAGAAAGTATGTCTCTTTTGTGATTCAAAAGGACCTGTTAAGCAAAAGTGAAACTCTAGGTTGAATGACAATTCCATTGTACGACTTCAACACACCTTAGATTTAAGTCTCAAAGGTGTAACTGACATACGTATGTCTAAACCAATTGGTTTCAGTACTAGAAAGTCAGTTCAATGAGTTCATCAAATGCTCAGAAGTATAACAGACGTCTCAACAAAAAATCGTCTAAAAGTTCAGAAATCTTCTTCTGACAAAAAAGGAGATAATGTTGCTTTTGATGTGAACAGAGTGTCAGGAGAAGGGAGCAAAAATGATGATATGATAAATAACCTAAAGGTGATAATTGAAGGTTACAAGGAAATCGTCAATAGGCTGTCAACTTCCTCTAGTCAAAATTCTTCTGGTAAGAACTCAAACTATGTCTCGTATTTTGATGACAGTAAGTTTTATGATAAGTTTTCACATCAAAATAGATTCTTTCCTAGATTTGAAAGGAAAAAGAGACTCAACCATGAACATCGTTCATTTAATGAACTTAGGGATCATTCTTGTGCTAAATAATCACAAGGGTTGAGAACTTACTCATAAAAATCTTGTTGAGTAAGTTGTGTTAATAATCAGGTATACTTTTGGCAAAATTGCTTTCTATTTAGTTGAGCTATTTTCTTATCGTCTATAGCTGAACTATTGTCTGCAGACAACCTTGCTTAAGTATTTGATGTGTCTGAAGATATTCTTCGTTTTTGCTTTCTTTTTGATTTGTTTTCAAAGAAGTTTTATCTGCAACTAAGTTGCCTGCTACTCTTGTGCTCTAAATTGTTTCTCTACGAGATATAAAATTTATTGAGCCAAAATTTTGTGAAAATATTCACGTAGCAAAAAATTTCAGCCATGTCGTAAAGGTACGACCTTTGTGTGTCTGTTTTTTTTTTGGGTCAAGTTGTGTTCGTACGGGTACCTGCGTTACTGTCACGAATCATTTTTGGAAACCCTAAAAGTTGCCTTCTCTAAGAAACAATTTAAATACCAAACCCCTTGAGTCACGTACGCATACTCTGGATTACGTTTTGGTCTGTCAAGAATGTCTTCTTCTAGCTCTAGCAGTTTTGCAAGAGGTTTTCTTGATAAAGGTATTGGTTTCGAGTCCAAGGTAAGGAAAAAAAGAACCCTAGTAGAAGATAATCATCCTAATTGAAAATGCGGGGGTCTAACAACCACACCCTACAATTCGTTTGGCAATCTGAGAGGACTAACTCCAATACACTTTCTAGAGAATCAACTAGACAATCAGACTCAATCTAGAGTAAAGTATATCAAAGAGTGTAAATATCTCTAACTCTTAATTCAATCCGCAATCAGCAAATAGAAATCTGCGAGCCCGATTGAATATAAGAGGAATCACTTGAATGGTACCAAAGACCAATGTTCAAGTGTTAATCAATGTAAATCAACAACCAAAGGTTGGATATTCTAATTGATTGATCTTAATGCACAACCTGTGATATTTCAATTATATAACAAAATATAATGCGGAAAAGAAATAACACAGACACCAGAATTTTGTTAACGAGGAAACCACAAATACAGAAAACCCCCGAGACCTAGTCCAGATTGAACACCACACTGTATTAAGCCGCTACAGACACTAGCCTACTACAAATTAACTTCGTACTGGACTGTAGTTGAACCCTAATCAATCTCACACTGATTCAAGGTACAGTTGCGCTCCTTACATCTCTGATCCCAGCAGGATACTACGCACTTGATTCCCTTAGGTGATCTCACACAGAAAAGTCTATAGGATTGAATAAATCTGTCTCCCACAGAAATACCCAAGAGTTTTTGTTCCGTCTTTTGATAAATCAAGGTGAACATGAACCAATTGATAAACCGGACTTATATTCCCGAAGAACAGCCTAGTATTATCAATCACCTCACAATAAACTTAATCGAATAGCGAAACAAGTTATTATGGAATCACAAACGATGAGACGAAGATGTTTGTGACTACTTTTATTTTGCCTATCGGAGATATAAAATCTCGAGTCAATTATTCCAATTGTACTCAACACAATAGAAACAGCAAGATCAGATTACGCAACTACAAAGAGAATAGTTGGGTCTGGCTTCACAATCCCAATGAAGTCTTCAAGTCGTTAACCTACAGGGTCTCGAGAAGAAACCTAAGGTTAAAGGAGAATCGACTCTAGTTATCAACTAGTAACACACAGGAGGTGTGGGGATTAAATTTCCCAGTTGCTAGAGTTCTCCCTTATATAGTTTTCAAATCAGGGCTTGCAATCTAAGTTACCTTGGTAACTAAGCACTCAATAATCACCGTTAGATGAAAAACCTGATTCAACCAAGCTAATATCTTTCAACCGTTAGATCGAACTTAGCTTGTTACACACAAATGAAATGTACCCTCATTTAGGTTTATGTAGCCGTACCTAAACGTGTACACCATGTTGGTTCATAAATAGTTAACCGAGGTTTGCCATATGATTACTCTCATATTAACATTATTCATCTTAACCATAACTAGTTCAAATGACTCAAATGAAACTAGTTAATGAGTTGTTCAATTACTATATTCTCATGAATTATACAAGAACACAATTGAAGCAAAATCGGTTTGATTCACTTGAATCAATCATGAACATTATAGCCACGGTTTTCAAAGATTGCATTCCTTAAGATTTAAATGTTTAAGTTCATGAACAGACCGATTTGATAAAAATAACCAGCTTAAGTATGAGTACGGGTATGCGTACTTAAGCAACCGGATTTTGAGTTTGTTAAGTTTCCAAACTCAGCAGAAATTCTCGGTTCGAAAACTTCCGCCAGTATGCATACGGGTACGCATACTTAAGATGACTAGTTTAGGAGTTTGTAATTCCCAAACCCAGCAGATATTTTCGGTTCGAAAACTTCCGCCAGTATGCGTACGGGTATGCATACTTATCTTGTCTCCTTCACCAATTTCGTATACACACATATGCATATACTTGGCTCCCGGTTTATGGATTTATACACTAATGTGCGAACAAACTATATATGCTTATATCAAAGATAGTTACATTATCAACTCTACATTCCAATCATTGAAACATTCTTCTATAATGACAATAGCCGTTTTCACACACTATTAGCATCAAAGCAATTTTCAAGTTATTGAAATGTCAACATGACTTTCGTCACGAGTAAAGATGAACATGGCTAAAGCGAAAGCTTGCCAACACATATTTCAAGAAATATGTAAGCGAGATATACTCAGCTCGAAATCTCAAATGTGTATAGTAGAAAACTATATCGTAAAACGACTTATGTCTCAATTATAGGAGATAGAGTAGAAATAGACTTTCCAAGTGATAGATGAGTTTAAGTCTCCACATACCTTTTGTCGAAGAAGTTCCACAAGCTCCCCTTAGTAGTTCTTCGTCTTCAAATGATGAACGCCGAGAAAACTAAGCTCAACTACACTATGTCCTAGTCCGATACATCTATAAATAGGCTAGAAATCAAGACTTATAGTTTTGATCACTAACATTGACAAACATGCTTGAGATAGCAATGCATGCGAGTTCGACCGAGCAATGCTCTAACACTAATGCCTCATGTTACTATGCTTATACACATCAGGATGTTGAGATTGAGGATATTGTTTCTGCTGAAGTGGTTCATGATTTTCTTAAATAATTTGAGGAAGCAAAACTTTAGCTTGTTGATACTTTGAAGAGTCTTGATGTGTTGAGAACTGAGTTGAAAAAGGTTACGTATGACCTTGGTCTCATACATACACATGTTAAAGAGCTTGTCAATAAGGATATCTTCTCTGAAGATGTAGTGGATGCTGTCAATCACAAGCTCAAAGACCTCAAGGCTCGTGAGGATTCTGGAACGTCTATGTGATTTCAGTTCGTGTTCGGTTTTGATGGTTTGGGAGACTGTCTTTGTTTTTAGCTTGTTGATCTTATTTTGTCTAGGGAAACTTCTTATAAGAATTTTATTCTTGTGTTTTTAAGAAGAATAACTAGAGTTTGGAATAGCCATTATTGTGATTACACATAGCTATGTCCAACGATTTTCATCTTCGATGTTTTTAGATTTATTTATTTAAATTCTAAAGTTTTTTTTTGGAAGATGATTTTTGCAGTATTAATCATTATGGTTTTATATATTGCAATTTGTTATGGGATATATATGTTTGCGTCGTGAACTATGATTGCCCCATACATTGTCAAAAGTTAAGTCTTTTGTACGTCGATATGCAAGTATTGATAAAAGAATGAATGAACTTTTGACAAATACAATAGTTAAGCCTTTATGTCATATGTAAATATTGACAGAAGAAATGATGAGCTTTTGTTTACAAAGATTAAGTCTATTGTATGTCATTGTGCAAATAGTGATGGAAGATAGAATGAATCTTTGTTTATTCTGCAGTATTGATCTTCCCTGATCCATTTTTTTTAATGTGTATACTGTTCGGCTCCGTAAGTTTTCTTATGTTGAGCATTTTCCAATTAGATTAATCATGGGTTCTCTTGTGGTTAATTTAGTTGAGTATTCCGGTTGAATTAATCATGGGTTCACTTGTGGTTAATTCAATTGAGTATTTTGGATACAAATTCATATTCTTATGTGATTTGTTGTCCAAAGAAATCCTTCTTTTCTTGTGAAAGTAAGGTCGCTCTTGTTGTTCCTTCGGGAATGACATTATATGGGGGAGAGTTCTTAATTGAACTTGTGCTTAATTGCAAAATCTTTGTGGGGAGTGCGGCTGTGGAATATTATAGGAGTTATCTTATATCTTTATAAACTCCTTGATGAATGCATTTAGTATCGGCTATATGATTGCATCTAAAAAGTTGATATGTGCTTTCTTTTGGTCATGAAATGTCTCTAAGGTAATTTCATTAGGATCCCACTAGTTTTCGTACCTTTGCCAATTTTATTGACAAAAAGGAGGAGAATTAATGTGTAGTTCACACTACAAATACATATGGTTTTCGGATCATTATGTATGGGGGAGTGGTTTCCATGTAAGATAGAGTATTAACTAAGGGGGAGTGATACATATCACCATAGTATTGTTGTCGAAGTTGTGATACAATTGAACTTTGATATTGTGTAATCATACCATGACACTGTATAACAATGATTGAGAGCTTTTATTTTCTCATTGTTATGGCTACGGATCTTCAACAACGGTGATGATGATTTGAATATCTTTGGAATCATTGGAGTACTTGGAAGTGACGAAGATTTCGAGTAATGTTGAAGAACCAAGGAGATCATGCATGTGGAAGAGAAGATGAAAAGTTTATTAATTTTGTATTCCATATGTATTGATAGTTTTGTCACTAAAATTAACAAAGGGGGAGATTGTTAGAGCACTTCTTGGTCGAACTCGCAAGCGTTGCTATCTCAAGATTGTTTATCAAGTTTAGTTGCCAAAACTATAAGTCTTGATTACTAGTCTACTTATAGCTAAGTCTCGGACTAGGATAGAAAGTATACTTGAGCTCTAGACTCCACGGCGTTCATCATACAAAGATGAATAACTACTCAAGGAACTGGTGGAACTTCATCGACTAAAAGGTATGTGGAGACTTGAACTTATCTATCACTCAAAAGTCTATCTACTCTATCTCCTATCTTGAGACAAAAGTCGTATTGCTATATAGACTTCGGTTATACACATTTGTTATTTCGAGCTGAGTTTATCTCGCTTATCTATTTCTCAAAATATGTGTTGGTAAGCTTTCACTTCGGCCAAGTTCATCTTTACAAGTGACGAAAGTCATGTTGATTATTTCAATATCTTGAAAATTGCTTTGATGAAAAATAGTGTGTGAATAACCGCTATTTAACATCCTCTAAGAATGTTTCAATGATTGAAATGAGAGTTTAGAATATATAACCTTGAATGAATATAAACATTGTATGTGAACTCATACGTGTGTAAGTCCAAAATCCTTGAACCAAAGTATGCGTACTTTGCTGCTCAGGATAACCGGAACTAAAGTCCACGTACCCATACGCGTACTGCCGAAAGTTCACGTCCTGTGAATTTCTGCTGGAGTTTGTGAACTGAAAACAAACTTAAACCGGGTACTTAAGTATGTGTACCGATATGCATACTTGAGTGGGTTATTTTCTAAAAACGGTTTATTCGTGAACTTAAACTTATATAAACTAAGGAATGCATACTTGCAAACTGTGGCTATAAAGTTCATGAATCGATTCGAGTGAATCAAAATCGTTTTTTCTTCGATTGTGTCTTGTATAGTTCTATGAGATCTAAGCAATTGAACAACTCTCAAACTAGTTCTTTTGAGTCATTTGAACTAGTTATGGTGAAGATGAATAAGGTTGATATGAAAGTGCTCATATAACTAACCATTTGGTTAACTACCGTTGAACCAACTAGGTGTACACGTTTAGGTACGGTTACACAAACCTAAATGGACGTGCATTTCATTTGTGTATAACAAGCTAAGTTCGATCTAACGGTTGAAAGATATTAGCTTGAATCTAATCAGGTTTTCATCTAATGGTGAATATTGAATGCTTTGTTACCAAGGTAACTTAGATTGCAAACCCTGATTTGGAGACTATATAAAGGAGAACTCTAGCAACTGGGAAAGTTAATCCCCACACCTCCTGTGTGATACTAGTTGTATAAGATAGAGTCGATTCTCCTTTAACCTTAGGTTTCTATCGAGACCCTGTAGGTTAAAGACTTGAAGACTTCATTGGGATTGTGAAGCCAGACCCAACTATTTTCTCTTTAGTTGCGTGATCTGATCTTGCTATTTCTATCGTATTGAGTATAATTGTAAAATTGGATCGAGATTAATTTCTACGATAGGCAAGATAGAAAAGTAGTCACAAACATCTTTGTCTCATCGTTTGTGATTCCACAATATCTTGTTTCGCTAGTCGATTAAGATTATTGTGAGGTGATTGATAATTCTAGGCTGTTCTTCGGGAATATAAGTCCGGGTTATCGATTTGTTCCTGTTCACCTTGATTTATCAAAAGACGGAACAAAACTTGTAGGTATTTCTGTGGAAGACAGATTTATCTATTCATATAGACTTTTTTGTGTGAGACAGATTTGTTTATTAAAGTCTCTGACTTTGGGTCGTAGCAACTCTTAATTGTGGGTGAGATCAGCTAAGGGAATCAAGTGCGTAGTATCCTGCTGGGATCAGAGACGTAAGGAGCATAACTGTACCTTGGATCAGTGTGAGATTGATTGGGGTTCAACTACAGTCCAGACCGAAGTTAGTTTGTAGTAGGCTAGTGTCTGTAGAGGCTTAATACAGTGTGTGTTCAATCTTGACTAGGTCCCAGGGTTTTTATGCATTTGCGGTTTCCTCGTTAACAAAACTTCTGGTGTCTGTGTTATTTCTTTTCCGCATTATATTTTTATATAATTGAAATATCACAGGTTGTGCGTTGAATCGATCAATTGGTAAATCCAACCTTTTGTTGTTGATTGAAATTGATTGATACTTGAACATTGGTCTTTGGTACCGTTCAAGTTTATTTCTCTTGTATTCAATCAGACTCGCAGATTTCTATTTGTTTGAGTTGGGATTGAATCGAGAAATTGAGATATAACTCCTTGATATACTTTTTATTAAGATTGAGTCTGACTGTCTAGTTGATTCTCTTAAAAGTATATTGGAGTTAGTCCATACAGATTGCTAAGCTAATTGTTGGGTGAGGTTGTTAGACCCCCGCTTTTTCAAGTATATTGGTAGCTTGAAAGAGTTGTTTTGATCAAAAGAACTCTACCTGCATTAGCAAAAAAAAATATTTTTCCATAGAGCAAGCTTCTTCTGTAATTTTTCTATGATATCATCCCATATTGAGATGCTTCTACTGGTTGCACCAACTGGAAGTCCTAAGTACTTTATAGGTAGATCTTTTTTTCTACAATTCAGAATTTTAGCCACATTAGTACCAATGCTTAAAACTGAACTTTTGGCAAGGTTAACTGGTAATCCTGTAATGCCCTCAAAATTTTGTAAGATAATGAGTAGATTTTAAGCTTCTTAAGGAGAGCCACCTAAGAAGACCAGAGTATTTATGCCCTTTAATTTATGGGCCTAGGGCGGTCGCCCATTCAGCCCCATGCAAAAGACGACCCTGGGATCTAGTATCTAAATAAAACTTAATTGCTGGTTAATTTAGGGTTTAACTCCCTTTTCCTTTTTTTTTTTTTTTTTTTTTTTGTTGTAATAGTCTAATGGCTTGTTATTTCCATTATGATATCTAATTATGTGCTTTTTAGAAGATTTCAATAGCCTTCGTGGTGATTTGTTCACATGTATATCATTGAGGATGCTTTTCTCCAGCGTGACGTAGATCCATATATTTATGTGCAGGATCCATGGCTACTGATATTGATGTTGGTTATCATGATGTTCAGGACATATTACTCCTTTTCAATGGAGATTCAAGATTTCAAGATCAAAGAATCTAAATCAAAGATTCAAACAACATGAAGTTAGAAACCATCAACAAAAAAAATTTGATATCCTCTTGGAAATATATATGTATTTTGTACTTTTTATGTTCTTTATTAGTTCTTCTAGAAGATCTTATCATTATTTTGTAAAACCTACAAAACAAATTAACGAAATTTGTTTTTCCTTCAAAAAAAAAAAAAAAAAAAAAAAGACTATCATGTAAATGCTAAACTGTGCTTCCCTAGTTGGTTCCACAACATGGCTAATTTTGGGCTTATGTTATTTATTTGGGGCCAACACTAGAGACAAAAACAGGTCATTATGAAGTAAACTCAAAAACCCTTTATCCAAATATTTTCTTTTATGGCTAGTTCACCCTCCATTAATTAGTATTAGTTAGGTTGTTTAGTAGTAAAAAATCTTGTTAAATGTATAAACTAGTGTTCATTAATCATCGAGACATGAAAAAATTTGAATTTGAATTTTTATTTTTTAAGAACATCAAACTAGAATCGGCGGATATCATGCCCTCGTAAGCCGATTCTGGGTTTATGTTCCTCATTCACGAAGAACGCTAATAATCAGTAGATGTTTATTTATATATATGCCGATTACAACAATCAACAGATGTGAATGCTTCTAAAAACCGATTGTGACATTTATTTATATAGACGTTGATTGTAATAATCGGTGGATGTGGATGTTTCTATAAACCGATTGCAACAATCGGCATAAATAGAGGTTTATATTGGACGTTTATAGCCTATAAAATATGCAAAAAATAATAATTGGGCATTTCCCTTTACCAGTTGCAGTCTATATGAATGTCCACATCAACCGATTCTGGGTTGATGTTTTCAACCACGAAGAACATCAAGGATAATCGGCTGACGTATATGTGCATATCAGCCGAACATTTATATCAGTCGATTCCGGGTAAATCCTGAAAACCCAAGGTTTTGAAAATTTTCAATTTTGGATGTATGAATCAGTCAAAAACCTAATTAAGAGGAATTGGTTAATAGAAAAGTATCTAAGAGAGTAGAATATAACTTTTTAAATTTTAGTAATGGGAATAACTTAGTACTTTCACTCCTTTTAGACAGTGTTTATCCTTCTCATTTAGGTGGATGAAGAAAATGATAGGCCCCAAACAAAAGGCATAGCCCAAAATTAGTCAGGTTCCAAAAAGTGATTCGGAAGTTTTTTGCAAAAATAATGGTGCTCTTCACGTGGTTCGAAAGTTTGGTTTTAGCCAAGAAACAACGGCTTTTTATACCGCTTTCATGAGATCGTAGTGACGGAGTCAGAAATTGAAAATGAGGGGCGCTAAGAAAATTATATACAAAGTGTGGACATTTGTGGACTAAACATAAAAATTATGTGAACTAAATTCAAAATACATAATAAAAGTAAGGGCTTTTTTGGAGTTCTAATGATTTTAGGTCGGCTAGAGCCAGGGTTAGTCAATCCTTAGCTCCGCCATACGACATGTAATGTATGGGCAATTATTCTTATCCCAATATCTTTCTTTTATATGCTTTTTCCTAATATCCGATTACGGTTCCTTGAAAGCCGAATAATTATCGTCAGAGTTCGGACATGTAAATTTTACAATCCTCATAAACAATTATGGAACCCCTAAGTCATTTTAAAAGTGAGTTTGGACATTCTGTTACAATGGTGCTCCTACTATGAATTTCTTTGTATAAAGCTGGAAAAGAACAATCTCCAAAACTGTTCGCTATGCACAAACCATATTGGGACTAACAACCATCTATTTCTGCATTGTGGGTACTCTTTCAAGGTGTGGTCTTACTTTATTAACAGTTTCAAATTGATTTGGGTGTTCCGATAAGGTTAATATTATATTATGGGAATGGGTAGGAAGAAGAGTAGAAAAAGAATAAAGAAATTAGGGAGTATATGCCGTTCGTTCGCCATCTGGTGGAATTTGTGGAAAGAGACAAATGGGAAGTCGAGAAATCATACTCAACTAATTATTTCTATCAAAACTACTTTGTGTGATGGAGTGACATTCCCTTGTCAACTCTGAAATTGGGATGCTGTTACTGGCTAATGCTAGTGTTTTTCTTTTGTCAGGTAACCTCTTTTGATTAATAAATTTTGGGACCTGGAGACGATTTTTGGGACATGTAAATTTTACAATCGACTTCCCTGAACCTGAAGATGATTTTCTGGACAGTTTTCATTGTTTTTCTTTTTGAAGAGGAAAATACGAAGCGCTTTGAGCTTCTGCTCTCAGCCTTCAGGGACATCTAGAACTACAGAGTTTTATTTGACTGAGCACATTGGTAAAATAACTGTAATCCAATTTTCTCCTCTGAACTTGTTAAGAGGACCAAACCACTTAAACAATTTCAGCATTCACTTCATAGGTGACCAACAAATAACTAGTCGAAGTTTGAAAAAAATTCATGACAACAGTTCAAAACTTAAATAACTTTCCTAGCTTGAATAGTGTGAAGACGCCTTAAGACTGATGAAAAAAAATTCTTTTATTCTGGGACCAAATAAGCAAGTTCTTCATTACATGAGGATAAGATGTTCCATTAAGGTCACTGATTACAGCCTTAGCAGAAATACTGACATGATAACAGCCAACACTCAGTGGATAATGGTGTACTAAATTGCTGAGTGTTGAGAGCGGGCAAGAGAATCAGCCACCTGGTTTGCCTCTCGGTAAACTTTGTACAGAGTTGAATGTGGAATGTTTGCGAGCAGCTCCTTTGCTTCAGAGATCATGCCTAATAAGTACCAAGGTAAATCATGTAACCTGTTCATAAAATGTATAAGAGTCTAGGAATTTGATTCAAAGCACACATGAATCCAATTGGTTGTATAACAACTCTGCTAGCAAGTAATAATGCCCAAGTTTCAGCTGTTGCGGCAGTTGTGTGCCCAATGGATCTGCTACAGCTTAAACTACCATTCCTGGAGAGTTTGTACACACAAATCCTGCTCCTGCAGGTACAGGGCAATCCTTGGCTAGTTAGCAGCACCATCTGAGCACACCTGCATTCAGTTGTCAGGAGGTGAAGTCCATCCTGTTGAGACCTTAGGTGTTCTGTAAAAAGGAGCCGAAGTGGGGTAGAACAGCTGGCTATGGTTTTGTCCCTACTCTTGTGAAGGCTAAGTGCTAAATAAACAGTAAGTTGTGGGTTCTGCACTACACGCTAGAAAACCAATAAGTTTCGAACTAGCCACAAAAATCACTGCCTCGATCAACTTATCATTAGTTTTTCAAATGTTGAGAATTAACATGGAAGCAACACGTCATTTAAATCTGAGACCAAAATTCATGGCGGCACATTACCATTAAGGGATTCCCAGATAGTGTAGTATATGTATTGTTTTTCTAAGCAAAGCCTTTGTGCTTAGGTAGAATTCCAAGATGTTTAACATGTAAATTACATGGGTATAATGTCTAAAATGATTATAACCTACCTAGAAAATATGTCCATTTTGAACTCCGGCACCATCTTTCTTCGCAGAACCATCTCCACCCTTTGCCGAACCTTTCGTGTCACCCTGTACAATCGGAAACCCATAATTAACTTCTAAGCATAATTGAAAGGCAAATAGTTTTGTTAGTCAACGACAAAGAAGGAAAATGGCCAATTACCTCCATCTGAACATCACGAAAAAAATCCCCCCAATTCAATCAAACACATAAAATAAAAAGGCAGTTGTTAGCAACGGCATCAAAACTAAGCCAGAAAAGGTACAATTCTATGTTCTAAATTAAAGACTTAGAAGGAAGTGAGTCAAAATCTACCTCCCTGTACCGACTCAAGTACACCTTTAATGGATCGATATAATCTTCAAAACCTAAAGTTGCCATTGCCCATAACAAATCATCCCCATTAATTGTCTTCCTTTTCTCTTTCTGGCATTTATCACTTGCCCTAACCCCATACATACATATTCAAATAAATTAGAGCAAAAAACAAAATTCCCCTAATTACTAAATGAAACCAAGAAGAAAAACCAAAAAAAAAATGGACTGCTTATGACATACTCGCTAGTGATGAAACTGATGAACTCAGAAACACATTCCTGAACAGTTTCCTTAGAATCCTTAGCGATTTTACCATTAGCAGGAAGTGCTTTCTTCATGATCCGACTGATGTTCGCAATCGGCAAGTACCTATCTTGTTCTCTAAGCTGTTCTCCTCCACTTTCATGACTTCCACCACCTCCTCCTCCTCCTGAACTTGTCGGTGCTTCTGCCATGCTTTCTTAAACCCTAATATAATCACAAATAAAACGTTGCAGAAAAAAAATATAAAGAAGAAAACAAATGGACCTAAAAACCCTAATTTCAATTTGTACATATACCTATACCCTAATGATTCCTCCATTACCCAACCAAAATTAACTCTACACAGAGAATGACCCAAAAGCAAAAGGGAAAAACTAGTGTAACGAAATTAACTGATTTTACCTGAAAGAAAGGAAAAGTAAGAATTCTTTTTTGTGTGGTTTGTATTGATCAAAGTGTGTTATGAATCCGACGTTCCAGAAAAATGTTCCAGAAATTGTTATCTAAACCGTTCAATAGGCGACCTAACTTTCCTAACCCTTGAATCTATAAAATCAAGCTTTTCTCTTTCTTGACTGTATTTATACGGTTGTGGATGCTTTCATGTGTATTCTGGACTGCTTTACTGTTTTGACCTCATCTTCGTGCATTTGAATAAGGGAAGAAAAAAAGGTTTAGTCCAAAAACTAAAAAATACGGATTATTCCATCCCGAGTTAACTAGGTACAGTTTAGTCAAAAAAATTATTTAAAATATGAAACATACACATATAACCTTCCTGATTTAAAATTTAGTCCAAATATTTACATTTTAGTCAAAAATGATTCGTGATGATATCATCAATTTTAAATATAAAAATAATTAAAAAACAATTTATCTTTCGAACTGTTTGTCCAAAATTCGCAAACTTTATATATTCGGAAAGCTCTTTTCGAGCTCGACAAAAAGAGTACCCATATGACCATATAAATTCCATTTTCTAAATGTCTTAGTTTACATTGGTGTACAAACATACACACATCTACAAAATTCCAGAAAATCCAAAGAAGGACAAGGTGCACCGGTTTGTACACCACATACAACTCCACCTAAGCACCACTAACAAGCATACTATTCAAATCTAACACAAGCCACTTTTTTTGTTGAGCAGTATCCTCCCTCCCAATAACCTTGAATGTACCGTATACATGCAATGCAATCCCAATGGAGCCACCGCAAAAGCATTACAAAAGAGATCCCCACTCAGATTAAGCACAGGGCAGATTGTTTAAGATAAAGAAAACTTAGTGAGCCTAATGCAAATGCGCATTAAAAAGACCAAAGTAAGGCATGATCAGTTCAACAATCACAACGAGACTAATAATTTGAGACCACTACATCAAAAATCCACATTGCAGAAACATGAGACCATTACATCAAAAATCCACAATGAGACTAATAATTTCCAGAATGTTTTATGTATTAGGAAACTGTTTTAAATCAAGGTCTTTCACTTTTCATGGGATATTATCCAGCCCAGCAATTTGACATGGTATTTCTTAATTATAACTAGTGTAACTTGTTTTTCAGACGTTATCTTATATTTTGACTTGATCATTTTAGAAGATCTGTCATTTGTGCCAGATTCAACCAACAAGAACATGAATTCTAACAGAGCATAGATGCAAATAAGAACTCCACTTCATGCTCAGGATAAATGGTAGGTCGTATACACTGTCTAAAAAAAACATACTAGTAATTAATAAAAAAGGCAAGTGCAGGAACTACTCACAGTATTCACATCCATTTATTTTAGTATGTCTCCCACTGAAGCGCGCATCTGTCCTGAGCTGGGTTCTGCCTTGCTTAGGGCTTGCTTTTCCTTTTCCTGGATGAAAAAAAGTCCCCCTATGTATTACATGAGACGATTAAGAAATGTCAATGCACCGTTTTAAATATATTCAATCGCAGCTTAACAAAGTGTTTGACATTTCACCAAAACAGATGAAATCTAGGACAGAAAAAATTAAATCAAGTAAAACTTCTCAAACATTATTATCGATGTAGGAAAATCATACAGACTCCACAGATATCTGCGCGTAAATTTTAAGATCCATCCAAAGTAGAAAGCAAATATGTACACTTGTACATATTATAGGTACACCAATATGTACACTTGTACTCTAGGTGCACCAATATGTACACTTGTAATACAGGTGCACCAATATGTACACTTATAGAAGGATGGTAACTTAATTTCCAAGAGACACTGTCAAGCTAAATCGGAAACCCTACAAACCATGCACTGCTAGAATAAAGCATCCTTTATCGCATTTCAAAGATCACTAGGCTTACACAGTATCATTCTTCTGAGCATTATGTAAGACTGAACTAAGATCAGACCAAGGAGACCAGCATATTAGAATTATGAAACATACCTCTCTTTGTCAGTGAGGATAAACATTCAAGTCAGGTTAGACGTGGAAGCTCACCAATTCTTTGGCACGTTTGCTGTCAAACAAAAGTGGAAACAGATTAGAATATGATTATCTGATCAAAAGCATGACAAGTCCATATAATGATACCAAAATAACCTAAAGCGGTATAAAATACAGTATCAAATTATAATTCATATAATTACTACATATCATATTATAATTCCTGAAAAACGGTTAATAAGCTTATGGAATGTTTAAAGAAATACGAAATATAAGATATTAGAAGCTAAGGTTGAGCTTATAACAAACTAATGTCAACTGCATTTTTATAAAATCTTAAAAAAACAACAGTTATTCCATGAAAATCATAAATTACAAACTGCCAAACTAATCCAAAGGAAAGGGCAAGGTTAGAGATCTGTAACTTTAACAAAATCCAAACAAAACGACTTTATAGCTCCATAACCTAGATAGGTCACACGAAATCTAAACCAGGAACCACGTGTTTAGTACCCCAGGCCACACAATATCTTAATGATCAAAAGGTGTACAATTATGTGCACATTAACGAACGGGTGTACAACTATGTACACATTAAAAATCAATATGTGTACAATTATGTACACATTAAGAATCACATGTGTACAACTATGTACACATTAACAATCAATAACAAAATGTAATAGCATCAGCT
Organism: Papaver atlanticum; assembly: GCA_023531105.1. Taxonomy (NCBI): domain Eukaryota; kingdom Viridiplantae; phylum Streptophyta; class Magnoliopsida; order Ranunculales; family Papaveraceae; genus Papaver; species Papaver atlanticum. Next base: position 516,260 of record JAJJMB010011511.1, on the reverse strand, counting down.
TAATATTTCATGCTGCCATTACTAAAATTTGAATGAGTTATACCAACTGTTGCTTTTCCACACAGTAATTATTTAATTCTAGATATTATACTTCAAGTATAGAAATAGAGCTGACTATAGTGAAACATATGCTTCTTGTGGTGACAGTTAATATGCAGAATAAATATCAAAACATGACTGATAGATCAGAATCATTTCGGGAAGTACTCCTGATTCAGTTAAGATGACAAAATACAAGGTTACAAATTTGTAAACAAACTTGTAGACATTACGCATAACATAAAATACTTGAATTACTTGAAGAACTCAAATAAGCGCATAACACCTAGAAATTGAATTACTATCTGACTGATAATAAAACCTAGAAATACTCAAATACTATGGTAATTAATTGTAACTTAAACTATAACTGGTGTACAAGCATATACACCTCGCATAACAAGCACAAAAAACACAGTGCACTTTTATGTGCACCGCGTATAACAGGTGTACAAGAAAATACACCTATTACATGGAAAGGAGAATTCTTCAAACGCCTACGCCCCTCGTCCATTCTGGGCGCAGACAAAACATAATTGTTTAGGGCATTCTTCTTCAGTAGCTCCAAAGATCAAGGTACTCTTTCTCCTTCATCTCCAAAATGCTTGATTAAGGTATTTTCTCTGAATTTCGTATTTATTCTGGTTTAGATACTTCCAATTTGTAGTAATCAATGTCGACTCCATCGCCTCGTGTTAGACCCTCAGCTGATCCAGGTTGGGATTATGGCCAGCCACTAGTAGGCGATAGAAACAGTGTGAAATGTGATTTGTGTGGTATGATCACCAGAGATGGGATTTTATGACATAAGAAACATCTTGTTGGTGGTTTCAAATGCACCACCAAGCAAAAACACATATTACTGGTGTACAAGAAAATACACCTATTGCATGGGAAGAATTTCCCTTTCCATGTAAAAGGGAAACACAAAATATGACACTTTAATTGTTGAAAACAGCACAAACTGATGACAGAAGATCTAACCTAAATGTACTTGAGAGAAAGGGGTTTCCAATCTGAAACATTCTAAGACCACCCCAGCTAACTAAAAACATTATAAAAGAGAACTGTATGGGGTTTCTACGCGAATGTCTACACCATCGTGATTGTCATTGTTTCGAAGGATGATAATTACGTAAGCATATATTCTCAAACACGACACAATTACTTACATAAGCATATCATCAAAGAATTTGGAGATTACGCGGGAGTTTCAAGTTAAGAAATAAGTATCTTAATGCTCACAGAAAGCTAAATTCCTCTTTCGAATCTTCTCAGCTTCCTCCCATTCCCTCCCCATCTGCCATCCAGACTTATAATCTTCTCTATCATGCATAAACTTGCAAGAATCTCCAAACCCACAATAACCAGTATCCTTATAATCATTACATATATATCTGGTTGATATTCCTACCTGGCAGACATCCTAACATGAGCAAAAGCCATAAGTGGTCCATGTGATCCACCAGCTTTGTCATCAGCAACTGTATATTCTCTTCTAAACCAGCTTTACGATTTGTAAACCCGTGTACACCTTTATAAAGCTTCTCATCATTAAGCGGCTTCTTATTTTATTCTTCTTCAGTGCATCTTCTGCTCGCTCATGTACACACTAAAGAATCAAAAAAAAAAAAAAAACTAATCGATTGGTGAATTACACACAGTAAACAGAAACAAAAACAAAATTAAGAAGACTCATTACAAATAATACCAGGTTCTTTCACAGGTTTAGTGGATTGATCAGGTTGATTCGAAGGTTCAGAATCTGCCATAACTTCCTTTCCTGATCCTAAGTGTTTGTGACTAAATCCAAAAGACTTGGAAGAAACCAGACAACTTAGAATCATTTTGGAGAAATTACTGATGAGAAATTCAGAGTTTATGACGGAAAAACTCTAGGGTTTGTGAGGAAATAATCAAACTTCCTCTTCCTTTAGACGAGGATTAAATGAATTATGGGGCTAGTACTAAATTGGGGTTATCTCAATTTGGGTGATTTAAGATTCTTTAACGTGAGGTGTGTCATTGGGTTTTGATTCAAATGGGAGGTAAAGCTTGTGGTGCTTTTGGGATTAGAACTTTCTTTGCTTTCGTTAAGTCGGCTATAAACAGGAAAAAAAAAAGGGTCAGATATGGAAAATTGAGAATTTATAAGCCGTGAACTAAAACCATCTCTGAGTTCTCTTTAGGAGGTTACCTAGTAGAGTGAATCCTCGTTAACAGGAATAGGGAGATCATGCTCTCACCGCATCAGAATTTCTTTGCCAGATACGATCAAGCGGTCCCAGGCCTATCGCTAATGGGTCGAAGAAACGAGGAACCTCAACTTGAGTCCACACAGGCAAGAAAATAATATCTCTCACAAGAATCCTGTCCTCGAATGTGCGTCTAGCAATCCCTTCTCTAGCTTGACCTCCTCCCTTCACTTTTGGTTTATTATCAAGCTCTTCTTTTGCCGCCTGCCAATAATAATACAATTAGAAACACTAGAGACTAGCTTAACAAGAAATCTGCAGCTCGTAGGCCGGGAGCACAAGATAAAACAGCCATCTGGAACTGATGTGCACACATTTTCGCTTTCAGCTTTCTTATCATGTTTGGAAACTTATATAAGGGTACATGAAATTTGGGGATTTACAGAGACAGGTTCTAATAATGTTTCAAACAAGGATATTAATCCACTAGTCTGAGCATGATCCAGTTCAAAGCGGAAATGAACATTAGTGTAATAGTTATCCGCGATTATAGGACTGTAATGGTTTTCATACCGTGGCTTACATTTCCTTCGGATACATGCGGACCTAAAAAAGTAAACTATGAAATTAGAAATGACTTTCTTTTCTAGACCTAGGGCAAAACTCAGGCATTTTCTTTGAAACCAAAACATACCAACTCACACCTTCATACAGGGCACAGGAAAAATAGTACCTGTGCAGGATATCTGAGTTGATATTCATTTCCCCGTTACTTGCCGCTTCATAGATTCCAAGAAGTCATATTAGGGACCACAATTTCATGCACCTACTTCTACTTGTCCTGTGTTGATGATTCAATATTACCATTTCAGTCTCCTACCAGATTCTGCAATTTCAATGTATAATAATTAAGGTACTACTCAGAGAATGTGGATAACATAAAGTGACTCGTGAGTACAAGAAAGGATTCAAGCTGCCTGACTTAGTAAAAAGGCAGCAGCAGAACCTAGATAAAACTATGATTTCTCAACAATAATCACCAAAATGCAGAACAACAACAAACATACGAATTTGATAATAAATGAAACTAAAACATACACACAAAATCAAGATAAAAATCGAAAATTAAAATACAAGCAATAAGAGATTAGGTATGATACGTGATTATAGATCTAAACTCTTATCATTAATCGCATAAAAATTTCTGAAATCTGATTAACAGTCAAATCCGATAAATTAACAGTGGCAATCAAATCAAATGATAAAAACAGATTCAACTTATCTTTCAAATCGCCTTCAATGATGAAATTCCCGAAACTAAATCTCATCAACTTATATTTCAAATCAACTTCAATGATGAAATCCCCTGAAACTAAATCTCATCAACTATTCCTCTCAATTTCGTGTTAATCTTGAAAAAGATGAATTGATGATGATGATTTAGGTTTTTCATGTTGAATCGATTGTTTATTCGATTATCATATTTAGGTTTGCAGATTGAACTTCCATTGAAGCGACGAGAAAGGTTTTGGATTTTTTTCTTCGCTGGTTGTATGAAGTGAAAATGAAGAATGAAAACTGAATCACGGAAAAGTAATAATATTACAATTAGATGATGGGTATTTTGGTAATCAAGAAAATTAATTCTGGACTGAATCATTCGTGAAAGGACCGACTCGTTTGCGATTACGTAAATTTGGATCTCCTAATACTAAGCTTGAAAGGACAAGATTAGAGTGTCTAAAGCACAACTAATATGGGATTAAAGAGTGCAAATTTGTGCACCCCTAAATACCGGGGTGCACATTACGGCTCACCCTATTTGTCCGTATTGCTTCCTCTGGTTTCCGATTTCTTTTTTCTTTTTCTTTTTCTTTTTCTTTTTCTTTTTCTTTTTAATTTTAATATTAGAATGAAATAGCAGACCCCAAAGTTAATATTAGATTGAAATAGCAGACCCCAAAAGCTGCGGAAAATCTCATCTCCATTAACAAGTTATGTTCTTATTACTTCTCTTGGGAACAAGGAAGATGAAAAGGTCTGATTCAATAGCTCGATATCCTTTTACATTCTAGGTACCAATGGAAATAATTTCTTTTGAGATTTCCGGAGTAGTATCACAGTAATTATTAACCCCTTCAATTACACAACCCTCCAAAGTAGTTGCGGCCAATTTCACTGAAAAAAGAAGAAGAGATAATGCTAACTTCCATCAATTTCATTCCTTCCCATTCTATCTTCATACTTTCGCCATCGTCTCCATCCTATTTTTCAGTCACCAGCTATCTCAATCCACAAACCAAAGCTTGTATGATATATAATCTCACAATCAAATGCCACGTCAATCCACTCATTGGGTTAAACCATAACCACATCAATTTTGATGAATTTTATGGGTTTATTTTAGTACCTATTTTAGGGTTAATTGTTACGCAGAGAAGGAAATAGAAGAGATAATAAAAAAAAAAAAAAAAAAAAGAGAGCGGTCAATGGCGGTTTTGTAATTAGTTTTAGTTTCTCCCTTTTCAAGCTAATTTAAAGAAGAAAAAAATAGAAAAAAAAAAACGCGGAAACCGAAGGAAGCAATACGGACAAATAGAGTGAGCGTTAATTTCTACTTTGAACAAAACCTAATTTTAATCCACGGCCGTGCACCTTGGTGCATTTGAACAAAACCTAATTTTAATCCACATCAGAGTATTTACATTGACTTTGACGGAGGAAAGTGATAGACGGCCGTGCAATTACACGATTGCTAAAGGGGTATTAACTTTGTTAGGGCTGGTACAATAAAGGGCGCAGTATAAAATTCTGTATTTTTTTCCTATTTTTTGTGTTTAGCTCACTAAATATTATCATTTAGTCTACCAAAGTCCCTATATTTTTGTATTTTTTTTAGCCCCCCTTAATGTTTTTTTCCTGGCTTCACCACTAGTGTAGATGACAATATATAGCATCTACCAAATACTTACAGCTGTGCAGATCCTACGAGCTATAGCGCTGAGAGAGAACCTAGGTGGAGGGTGAACGAGTCTTTAGTACGTGCAAGACTTAGAGGACGTCACATTCCTACAATCACGACCTGAAAATGAAGACTAAACCACCTACAAGATCTAAGTTCTGAAGCCCACAGTGAAGATAGAGACCGAAGACACAGCTAGAAGTTAGAACCAGGAGCTCACGACCTGGAGTAGGAGCTATGTGACAAGAGAGAACTACCCAGGTCAGAGAGATTGTTCAAGTGGATAATGACGTCATCTCCAGCTAGATTAAGGCAGTTTCCAATTAGAACATGCTTCATACCTGATAGCTACGCTAGTATAAATAGCCTGAAAGGCTATACTTGTAAACCAAGTACAATGTGAAAAAGTGGGGGTCTAACAACCACACCCAATATTTCGTTCGGCAATCTGTATGGACTAACTCCAATATAATTCCAAAAGAATCAACTAGACAGTCAGACTCAATCAAGGAAATATATCCAAGAGTTATATCTCTGTTTCTCAATATAATCAGCAAATCAAACAGATAGAAATCCGTGAGTCTGATTATTATGAGAAACAACTTGAACTCTACCAAAGACCAATGTTCAAGTGTCAATCAATTTCAATCGATAACCAAAGGTCGGATTTACCAATTGATTGAACAACGCACAACCCGTGATATTTCAATTATATAAACAAATATGATGCGGAAAAGAAATAACATAGACACCAGAAGTTTTGTTAACGAGGAAACCGCAAATGCAGAAAAACCCTGGGAATTAAGCCGCTACAGACACTAGCCTACCACAAGTTAACTTCAGACAGGAATGTAGTTGAGCCCTAACCGAGTCTCACACCAATTAAGGTACAGTCGCGTTCCTTACGTCTCTGAATCCCAACAGGACTCTACGCACTCGATTACCTTAGTTGATCTCACCCACAACTAAGAGTTGCAACGACCCAAAGTCGAAGACTTTATACACAAATATGTCTCCCATAGAAATACCTCCGAAGTTTTTGTTCCGTCTTTTGATAAATCAAGGTGAACAGGAGCCAATGGATAATCCGGTCTTATATTCCCTAAGAACATCCTAGAAATATCAATCACCTCACAATAACTTAACTATATGGTAGTAGAACAAGTTATTGTGGAATCACAAAAAATGAGACGAAGAGCTTTGTAATTACTTTTTATATCTTACCTATCGGAGATAAATCTCGAGCAAATCTTAGAGAAGATAGTACTCAATACGATAGAACAAGTAAGATCAGAACACGCAACTACGGAGAAAATAGTTGGGCTTGGCTTCAAAATCCCAATGAAGTCTTTAAGTCGTTAACCTGTTATGGTTTTAGGAAAAACCTAGGTTAAAGGAGAATCGACTCTAGTCGCAACTAGTATCACACAGGAGGTATGGGGATTAGGTTTTCCAGTTGCTAGAGTTCTCCCTTATATAGTATTCAAATCAGGGTTTGATAGCTTTGAAACAAAGCAATCAATATTCACTGTTAGATGAAAACCTGATTTAAGATTCAAGCTAAGTTTGCTTAAAACCAAAGCAATATCTCTCCACCATTAGATGGTCTTAGCTTGTTACACACAAATGAAATATACCTTCATTTAGATATGGGTAACCGTACCTAAACGTGTATATTGAGTTGGATCAATAACAATTAACCGAAGTTAGCCATATGAACACTTTTGTATTAACCACATTCATCTAACACTTCTAGATCAAATGAATCTAATTGTGTTACTCATATAGTTGTTCAATTGTTTATATTCTCATAGAAGTATACAAGACGCAATTGAAACAAAATCGGATTTTATTCAAGAGAATCAATTCATGAACATTTAGCCACGGTTTGCAAAGATTGCATTCCTTAATATATATAAATGTATTTATTCATGAGTATGAAATCATATTTAACCGATTTTAGAACTTAAACCAACTTAGTTTGCAAACGGGTACGCAAACTTAAGTTCCGGACTTTGGTCACGTCCGATAGTTCGCAAACCGGTATGCATATTGTCGTCCCAGACCTAACTTAGGTGAAACCGTTTGCATACTGGTATGCAAACTTGGTTCCCGGACTTTGACAGTTAAAACCGTTCGCATACTGGTACGCAAACTTGGTTCCCGGACCTGAATCATACTACAACAGTTTGCATACTGGTATGCATACTGTGTTATATCCAGACAATGGTTATTTGTTCTAAACTCTCATTTCAATCATTAAAACATCCTTAGAAGATGACAATAGTTGTCTCACACAAACTATTAGCTTACAAGTAGTGAGCACGTGCGTTGCTCATCGGCGATACAACTTTTTTTACTTTGCAAATAACTTGGTGGTGCTTTGATACCATATGTTATATTTTTTATCTGAAATTGATAGTTGTTTGTGTATTTTCGAATCAATTTTCTTTATAGATTTTTTTTTTTTTTTTTGAAGATACAAATTTTGTAAATTCATTCTTAAGCCATGTCTAACTTTTAAAGGGAAAACATACAAAAATTTGGAGAAGCATAAAAAAAAATTGAAAAACAAAAATTTGGTATTGTTATTTATGCTCGTTGCGTAGATAATTCAAAGGGCTTTTCAAATATATAAAGTTCACAAAAATCTGACGTACGGTTTGGAAGATGTGGAGTTTTTAAACATTTATCTTTATTTTTTTATAAAAATGGCATTTTCGTAAATACAGAATTTTGTGACGGAAATCTTTTGTGACATGAATCTTTTTTAGAATATTCCTAGATCTAATGGCTAAGAATTAATATAAGGAGATCTAACGGTTATGAAAGATAATGCTTTGATATTCTCTTATTGGCATTAAAAGGGGGGAGATAAGTAATTTTCAAGTGATCGAGTGATCAATATGAAACATTCCGAGTCTACATCAAATGACTGTCTCACACAAATCATGTAAGATGTTACAAGGCGATTTTCACATGATCATCTTTTGACTTATTATTTAGTTTCCAACAAATAAATTGTTTCCAACTAAACTCATCAAGAATAATGATGAACGTAGCTAAAGCAAAAAGCTCCAACACATATTTCGAGAAAGATATAAGCGAGTTAAACTCAGCTCGAAATATCAAATGTGTATAATGTAAAAGTCTATATAGCTATACGACTTAGTCTCAATAGGAGATATAATAGAATAGACTTCTGAGTGATAGATAAGTTTTAGTCTCCATATACCTTTTGTTGATGAAGTTCCTCCAAGCTCTCCTCAGTAGATCTTCGTCTTCAATCGATGAACGCCGTGAAGTCTAAAGCTCAACTACACATTCTATCCTAATCCGAGACATAGCTATAAGTAGACTAGAAATCAAAACTTATAGTTTTGATCACCTAAACTTGACAAACAAGCTTGAAATAGCAACGCTTGCGAGTTCGACCGAGAAGTGCTTTAACAATTTCCCCCTTTGTCAATTCTAGTGACAAAACTATCAATACATATGGATTACAAAATAAATAAACTTTGTAGCTTCTCATCCAACATGCTTGATTTCCTTGGTTCTTCAACATTCCTTGAATTCTTCGTCACTCCAAGTACTCCAGTGATTCTGAACGTGTTCAACTCATCATCATTGTTGTTGAAGATCCGTAGCCATAACAATAAGAAAACAGATGTTCTCAATTATTAGTATAATAATTATTATTATATAATATTATTACACATCATCAAAGTTCAATTGTATCACAACTTTGACAATAATACTACGGTGATATGTATCACTCCCCCTTAGTCAATACTTCATCTCACAATGAAAACCACTCCCCCTTAAATAATGATTCGTAAACCATATGTATGTAGTTTGAACTACAAAATAATTCTCCCCCTTTTGTCAATATAAATTGGCAAAGGTACGAAAACTTGCGGGATCATAATGAAATTCTCAAAGAGATAATTCATGACTAAAAGAGAACATATCAACTTGGTTTTGATGATTTCACATAGTCGAAACTTAGTGTATTCATCAAAGAGTTTATAAAGATACAAGATAAATCATATAATATTCCACAGCCGCACTCCCCACAAAGATTTGGCAATTAAGCACAAGTTCAATTAAGAACTCTCCCCCATAAAATGTCATTCCGAAAGAACAACAAGAGCGACCTTACTTTTACAAGAAAAAAAGGATTTCTTTGGACATTAACAAATCACATGAAACATGAATTTGTATCCATAAAACTCGAATAAATTAACCACAAGAGGACCTTAATGTTTAATTTAATCGGAAACGCTCGACATAAGAAAACTTACGGAGCCATATAGTACTTTCACATAGAAGTGGATCAGGAAAATATCAATACTGCAGAATATTCAAAAGTTCATTCTATCTTTTATCAATATTTGCATAAAGACATAATAGACTTAACTTTTGACATATGAGATAATCATAAATCACGGGCATAAACACACATATCCCATAATTTTTTTGCAATATATAAAACCATAAAGATTAATACTGCAAAATCATCTTCCAAATAACTTAGAATTTAAATAAATAAATCTAAAACATTGCAAGATGAAAATCGTTGGCAATAGCTATGCGTAATCACAATATTTGTTGTTTCAAACCCAAATTATCCTTCTTAAAACACAAGAATAAATTCTCATAAGAAGTTTCCTAGACAAAATGAAAAATAAGAGTTCGAGAAATCAATAATCATCCTCATCATCGGACTCCATCCAAGAGGCTTGAAATTTTTCCATTTCTTCATTGATTTCGGGAAACTTTGTAGGAATCACACATAATTGTTCTTGCACACATTTTACCTTGGAATTGATCTTACGAACACCTTTGCGAATTTGATGAAGAATGCCCAAGGTGGTAGGATCACAAGAACCGTCAAGGGAATCACATCTTTGTCTCTTGCAAGCATTCATCTTCATACGTTTGAAGGTACAAGGACGAACAAGTTTGGGAGTTCCAATAGAGTTGCCAATGGGAGCAATGGAATGTGCACGACATCGACATATTTGCTCAATTAAGCATGGAAATCCTAACTTCTTGTTGTATGACGTCATCGAGACCATTTGAAGAATGATAAATCCACAAATATCAAGACCATGAGCACCCGATTCAAGGAAATAGACTAACGACTCCACCGAGATTTCTCAATTGTGGAGGGACAAAGATTATAAATTCCAAGTTTTTCGAAAATCATCAGAGCAAGACTAAGACCATGTGTAGGAAATTTCCCTTCAAAACAATCAACATTCTTACGACAAAGACCATTAGAAATGGTTTTACATTATGGCCTTTCTCCTCTTGGCCTAGGAAGGCGAAGGTTACCCAAAGGAATTTTGGTAATCTTTGAAATCAACTCCCTATCAACAAGAATCCTTTTTCTATTTATCATAGTCTTGAATTCTAAGTCATCAAAATTAACATCATGGATGTTAGCATAAAAGATTCTTGTGAGAGTGTCAAAACCTTCACCAAGACCATTAAAGATGTTACCAAGTTTATATTTCTCAAAACATACCAAATCTTCTTTATGACCGCTTTCCTCTACCAATTTCTTTTCTAGAATGAAACCACTAGAAGAAATCTTTTCAAAGGTCTTACTACTAGAATCATTGATGAATCTAATTCTAATAGAATCTTGGTCACTTGGTATATTCATACTCATAAGAGAGGGAGAAATATGATTTTTCGACATCTTCTTAGAATTCTTATCATCATTATTGATTTTCCCCATGAACCCTAAAATTGAGAGTAGTAAGAAGGAGAAACACTTACTTGATATGCTCCTTGAAGATGAAGACAAGCCTTTGTCCCTTTTTGACCTCCAAAACAAGATTTAATGGAGTAAACTCGTGAAACCTAGAAACGCTCTCGTTCACGAAAGCGGACAAGGAGAAGAAGAAGAAGAACGGTACGCAAACTGAAACCCTTAAAAACCCGGTAGTAGGCTTGGACCTGTACTGGTTCGGTAACTCAAAGGAAATAGGACTCAAATTCCTAATCCTGAGCAATGAGGTTCGCGCACTGAGGAGAATTTAACAGTATGATGAAAAAAGTAGTATAAAACTACATGACATCATTTAACCTTAGGTGGACAGAAAAATTCAGTTAAACGAGTTTTTCTTCAAGGAAAATAAATTTCAAAATTAAAACTAACCCATTATACAAAGACACAAAACTAATCAAACCGTTACTTGCCCCATTTCAAGTTATATACAAATGGGGTGGAGCCAATCTCATTACTAAGAGGCTAGATGGGCAGAGGGACTCTCATACACCTTCTCCGGTCGATATTTGGGAAATGTACTAGAAGTATAATCATAGTAATGATGATACTCAGGGTTAATTGAAATTTTTGACTCCTTTTTCTTATGATTAAAGGAAGGATTTTTCCGACAACTGGAACTTGCAACACCACCAGTAAAAATATTTTTATCGATTTTGACCAAGTTGTTGCCAAGACCCGAATGTATGTCACGAATGACAGAATCGGAATTTTTACCAGTACAAACCTTTTCCTTAATCGAAATTAGTCGTTCCAGGGATTTAAAAACATTTTCAAAAGCCATAAATAGATCTTTGTCAATCGATCCATCATGATAGTATTCCTCAAAAAGATTGATAAGCAGTCTAGAGAGGTTCAATTTCCTTGAGCTTTTGTTCACACGTTTCCTGCAATGAACCTTTTTAAAGGAATCTTTATTTATTTTTTCCTTTAGATTGTTTTCCATCATCTAAGATTTCTAGTGTCTTAGATAATGTGAGATTATGTTGAGAGACCAGAGGTCTTGAAAAAAACAATCTCTGAACAATATTTGAGGATTTCTTGTGTGCGTTACAGATACACATAACAAGTTTCCCAAAGAGATTTCTCATAGGAATAGTCCTTAGGATCAAACAAACACAAACTTATTAGGTTTACTGTGTTTGCCTGCTCTGATACTAATTGAAAAAGCGGGGGTCTAACAACCACACCCAATATTTTGTTCAGAAATCTGAATTGACTAACTCCAATATAATTCCAAGAGAATCAACTAGATAGTCAGTCAGACTCAATCAAGGAAATATATCCAAGAGTTATATCTTTGTTTCTCAATGTAATCAGCAAATCAAACAGATAGAAATCCGTGAGCCTGATTATTATGAGAAACAACTTAAACAGTACCAAAGACCAATGTTAAAGTGTCAATCAATTTCAATCAACGACCAAAGGTCGGATTTACCAATTGATTGAACAACGCACAACCTGTGATATTTTAATTATATAAACAAATATAATGCGGAAAAGAAATAACATAGACACCAGAAGTTTTGTTAACGAGGAAACCGCAAATGCAGAAAAACCCTGGGACCTAGTCCAGATTTGAACACCACACTGTATTAAGCCGCTACAGACACTAGCCTACTACATGTTAACTTCGGACAGGAATATAGTTGAACCCTAACCAAGTCTCACACCAATTAAGGTATAGTTGCGTTCCTTGCGTCTCTGAATCCCAGCAAGACTCTACGCACTTGACTCCCTTAGATGATCTCACCCACAACTAAGAGTTGCTACGACCGAAAGTCGAAGAATTTATAAACAAATCTGTCTCCCACAGAAAAGTATATTCTGATAGATAAATCTGTCTCCCACAGAAATACCTACGAAGTTTTTGTTCCGTCTTTTGATAAATCAAGGTGAACATGAACCAATTGATAATCTAGTCTTATATTCCCGAAGAACAGCCTAGAAATATCAATCACCTCATAATAACTTAACTATATTGTAGTAGAACAAGTTATTGTGGAATTACAAAGAATGAGACGAAGAGCTTTGTGATTACTTTTTATATCTTACCTATCGGAGATAAATCTCGAGAAAATCTTAGAAAATAAAGTACTCAATACGATAGAACAAGTAAGATCAAAACACGCAACTATAGAGAAAATAGTTGGGTCTGGCTTTAGAATCCCAATGAAGTCTTTAAGTTGTTAACCTATAATGATTTTAGGAAAAACCTAGGTTAAAGAAGAATCGACTCTAGTCGCAACTAGTATCACACAAGAGGTGTGTGGATTAGGTTTTCCAGTTTCTAGAGTTCTCCCTTATATAGTCTTCAAATCAGGGTTTGATAGCTTTGAAACAAAGCAATCAATATTCACCGTTAGATGAAAACCTGATTTAAGATTCAAGCTAAGTTTGCATAAAACCAAAGCAATATCTCTCCACCGTTAGATGGTCTTAGCTTGTTACACACAAATGAAATATACCTTCATTTAGATATGGGTAACTGTACCTAAACGTGTATATTGGGTTGGATCAATAATAGTTAACCGAAGTTAGCCATATGAACACTTTTGTATTAACCACATTCATCTAACACTTCTAGATCAAATGATAATCAAATGAATCTAGTTGTGTTACTCATAGAGTTGTTCAATTGTTTATATTCTCATAGAAGTATACAAGACACAATTGAAGCAAAATCGGATTGATTCAAAAGAATCAGTTCATGAACATTTAGCCACGGTTTGCAAAGATTGCATTCCTTAATATATAAATGTATTTGTTCATGAGTATGAAATCATACTTAATCGATTTTAGAACTTCAACCAACTTAGTTGCAAACGGGTACGCAAACTTAAATTCTGTACTTTGGTCACGTCCGACAATTCGTAAACCGGTATGCATACTCGTCCCGGACCTAACTCAGGTGAAACCATTCGCATACTGGTATGCAAACTTGGTTCCCGGACTTTGACAGTTAAAATCGTTCGCATACTGGTATGCAAACTTGGTTCCCGGACCTGAATCCTACTACAACGGTTTGCATACTGGTATGCATACTGTGCTATATCCAGACAATGGTTATTTGTTCTAAACTCTCATTTCAATCATTGAAACATCCTTAGAAGACGACAATAGTTGTCTCACACAGACTATTAGCTTATAGGTAATTTTTAAGTAATCGAATGATCAATACGAAACATTCCGAGTCTACATCAAATGATTGTCTCGCACAAATCATGTAAGATGTTTCAAGGAAATTTTCACATGATCATCTTTTGACTTATTATTTAGTTTCCAACAAATAAATTGTTTCCAACTAAACTCGTCAAGAATAATGATGAACGTAGCTAAAGCAAAAAGCTTTCCAACACATATTTCGAGAAAGATACAAGCGAGTTAAACTCAGCTCGAAATATCAAATGTGTATAATGTAAAAGTCTATATAGCTATACGACTTAGTCTCAATAGGAGATAGAAATAGAATAGACTTCTGAGTGATAGATAAGTTTTAGTCTCCACACACCTTTTGTTGATGAAGTTCCTCCAAGCTCTCCCCAGTAGATCTTCATCTTCAATCGATGAACGCCATGAAGTCTAAAGCTCAACTACACATTCTATCCTAATCCGAGACATAGCTATAAGTAGACTAGAAATCAAGACTTATAGTTTTGATCACCTAAACTTGAAAAACAAGCTTGAGATAGCCACGCTTGCGAGTTTCGACCGAGCAGTGCTCTAACACAATGTACGCGACTTTTACTGATCAATAAATAAATACTTTTCCGTGATTTAGGGATGGGCCTAGCAAGGGGTTAACCCAGGCTATAACCCGTCCTATTTTTAGCTTAATAAATTTTTTGTATAGAGATTTTTTCAGAATTACTAATTAGCCCACCTCTATTTATAATTAATCATTATAGTTGCAGCACAAATAATTCTTAGCCCAAGATCTTATTTAAAACATGGAACTTTCTTTGTCACATCCATTTACTTTCTCATTTTTCTTCTATAAACCATAAATTCCTTTGTCTGATCACTTTTCGTAATTAAGATTGGCGGTTTTTAATCTTACACTTATCTATTTATCTAGTATTTTATATGCAGATTTCAATTAACCACTTATTATGTAACTCGTTCCAAAATATTTGCCGCGACCTTCGGCTGCATTGACAACTAGTGAAATTCTAGCCCTACCTTAGGAAGATTTATGGGTCTGTCCCTGTCGTGATCCTCTCTCTCCTTATTCCTTCTGAACTGACAATCTAACTGTTATAGAAGACAATATCATTCCCTAAAAAGTGTGAACGGAGAATCACCTGAAAGTACCTTAAGTTGATTAGAATCGGTGATCGGCTTATCGGATCATCGGATCTTAACTTTGTGTAGGTACGTATACGAAGTCTCTACTCCATAACGTGAAATATGCATCTTCATTGGCGCTAGAAAAAGATTTTAACATCCACATTATGATTTAGTTATAAAAAAAAGCAAGATAGATCGTTAGCTTGATGTTTGGAAAACCCAAATCTGGGAGAAAATAAGATTTTCTGATAAAATCACTATTTGTGCATGATTTCTTGATCTAAAGTATAGATCTAAGCTTTGTTTTGCATAAGATGCATTGATATTTAGTTTTTTATAATGTTTAACATGAAATATCTGCGATAATATAATCTGTGTAGATCTGAGCATCATACGCATAAATCATCTCTAATCTCGTGTTCTGATTGTAAAAATCTGTTGTTATTTCGATCAGTTATGACTCTCGTTCATGATGAATGTTTGAGCATTTCTGATCTCATCTGTGTGCTTTATCATATTATCTAAGATTTATCATCTAAAATTGAAGAACATTAGTTACGAATCATATGGATCTAGGTTTTTCTTATCTTTTTACATCAAGAAAGCGCAAAAATGCATGATCTGAATTCATCATCACCAAATTGACACATAGATATCATAAATCATGCTGGTATAGATTCATCTCATCATCTCGATTTCATCCATGTGTAAACAATTGCATGATTTCATTATCTCAACATCATTTTCATAAATCGATGCGATCTAAAGATCTGGAATAATTAAAAAAAAAACTCTGTCAATAATTGATATCTGGTTATCTCATGATCTATACCTATAATGTTTAATTGGTTTTGAACCTTTTTAAAGATTAAAATGTCTGATTTTTTTTCAACATAATTATGACATAAACATCCATAAAAAAGTCAAAATAAAAATCAATAGAAGTCAGGATGCTTTCCTATATCTTAATAAAAATAATATATCTGAGTGATAAAATCACATATTATATTTTTGATCTGTAGCCACATTGCGAATTATTGATTTTCATCTGATTTCCTCGACGACTTGTCACATATCATTATATAATATCTAGATTTAACTACAGTAGAAACTATATAAATTAATGTCGGTGGGACCACCAAAATTTATTAATTAAGCGAGATATTAATTAATCGATAAATTAGTAATTATTAATTTATATATTAATTAATATCTTATTAACTTATAGATAAATTTATTATCAAATATTTATTTTCTAAATATTGTAGAATATTAAACTCTTCAAAGCACCCTTTAATCTCCCACTTCGCTTCATTGTAAAGTTAGATCAATGGATAAAACAACACATGAAATTCTTAAGATGATAAGAAAAATTAGAGATGAAATCCAATGTGATATTGATTTTAACAAAAAAATAGAAGACAATTGAATCGTTTTTCAAAAAATCTCCATAAATCATTAATGTATTGAATATATATACAAGGAGTTATTAATTTATATTTTATATGGGGTCTACATAGGTAATCAAAAAAGTATTATTTTATAATTTTAGCGAATTATTAATTTGGCACGTTGTCCCCGACTCGGGACCGACTAAAAATATTATTTAAGAGAGTTTATTAAATAATCGAATATTAATTAATGGAGTTTCTACTGTACCAAAACAGTATCTCTGACTACTGCATCCCCAGAGAATCTTTCAGATTTGGGTACAAATAATAGTTACCTAAAATCCAAAAAGATTCTAACGAAAAATAGGTACAAACTCTCATGTGTTGACTGTCACTCTGTGTAGCACAAACAAATGACGAACTCAACACCAAGAAGAGTATTATCTCTACGACCTGGAGTTACTTCCCCAGGTAGGACACCAACACAAGAGGTGATACCTCTAACAAATATAACATCTGAGGTACAAACACCAACTGTCACACCTCCGATGCAGATAACATCTTCAAGTCGAGCTAGAACCTCAGTTGATCCTCGACCTGAGCCATCTAGTTCAAGAGATAAAACACCGGTCACACCATCCACCGTGTTGGTCCCATATGGTCAACCAGTTGCAGTTCTGGTAGGACAAGCAATGACACTTGGCGGAAGGACAAACCTCCCCAGAGCTACACCAATGAATGCATCACCTGTGGTACAAATTCCACATGACATGTTTCAAGATTTGTTGAGGTTCATCTCAAATATGACTGACAGAGTTAACCAGATGACCCACCCAGCACTAGAGATGCCACCACAAAGTCCAACAGCTGTTCCATCATCCTCAAGAGGTAACATACCTCATCCACCTGAGACAAGCTCAATGATTTAACCGCAAGAACAATTGCGACAACTGGAAATCAGAGCTTGGTGACAAATCAATATTTGTTAACAACTAGAAAGATTAACTCAGAACCAGATCTGATTGCCCCTATAAGCACTATCCAAGAATCGGTTAATTCTGAATTGGAGAGAATGTTTAAAGAACACGGAGACAGTTTTAAGCTTTTGATAAACAAACCAAGGAGTGACCCGACCTACACATTTAAGCATGGGTGATGTGTTGTAGAAAGTGGTAAAAAAAAAATCGATTCTCAGACTTATAAAGATTTGATTCTAGATTTAAATTCTAGGATTAAAAGTAGCAAATTCAACTGAAAGTTGATATCAAGAGTATTGAGAACACTTAAGCCAAGATTCCACTATTTACCAATTTTTATGAGATTCAATATTAATAATTATCATGCAATTCATTTATTCAATTGATTCTAAAGTATTGCTAATAGTAGATTTTCAAAATACTAGTTGTTAATCTCAAGCACGGAACATCAAGAGCCCTAAGCTAAGCATGCACCATCAAGTGAAAACAAAACGAGTTAATAAAAATCATTATTCTAATTTTAATTCAATGCAAATAATCATAAAAAGAATTGCAGAAATTAATTAAATAAATGTTACCACATAATTATTGGAAAAACAGCTTCCTCCGTCGCCTCAGCTAATGGGTTTAGTTCCTCATATTAATCACTTGCTCAAAATATTGGTTCATATCTGAAAAGTTGATTAAAAAGAAGAAAAAGTGCTAACTCAGAGATTCGCAACAGTTATAAGTGTAGCAATTGAACTGTTACAGAAAACGATAAAGAGTATTGTTGTAGAATAAATGACTGCTCTCAGGCGTAGTATGTTCTCCGTGTTCTTCACAGCAGCAGCAACAATTCCTGTAACTCGATTCTCTCCTTCTATGGTCTTCTAAACTCTCCCAAACACTCGATGATCCTTCTATGAACTCGAACAACCCTATATATACACCTTAGCACCTCAAAATCCCGAAAATATCTTCACTTTTCCTCCACTAAAAGTTACGGGTTTTCTTTCTTTGTTATGAGAATTATTTCCATGTCTTTCCTTCTCACGCGTCTGTTGTATGCAGAATTATTTCAACACGTTTCTCCCATACCCCAGAGTGTAACAGCCACAGGAAAACCTTCTAAAAATATAGCAAAATCCCGAGATATCTTCTCCATGGGATATACTTCCTCTGTTTTATCCAAATTCCACATAGACTCATTCTTTCTCGAATCCAAATCCATTACCCTCTTTAGTTGATCGTCACAGACCATTTTCCAACAAAAACAACAAGAAAATCTCGAGTAAATCTCTTGTAATCACTTCTAGAATCCGATATCTTTTTCCATACTTAGTTTTGCTTTACACGAATATCCATCCCAATTCTTCCCAATAAGTCGACCATATCAACCATGTTTAGCCTTAACATGCCCAACCAAACTGAATCCAGCGAATGAATCTCCTTTAATCGTGCCAAAAAATCCAACCCTAATTTTGCACCGTGAAGAACAATTTTCCCACCAATTATCTTTTCAATCTGTTTACTTAAAATCAACATTCTAACCAATTTTGGATCCAATCAAACGGTCATACCAGGCCTGTTTAGGCTTAAGGAAGATACACATTCAATTTCAGCGCTTTAGTCTCAGTGAAACCCCTTCAAATATTAAACCCTAATTCTTCCCTAATTTTCCCCGCCAAAATTCGAAATTCAAACGAAGAATATGACTGCCCCTTATCCAAATCCAGTGCCCCTTTAGCAATTTGGGGTACAATTAGCAATTCCTGGGGTGCGAATAACAATTTGTGAGGTAAAGAGAGTAATTTTGGGCTGCAAATAGTGAAAATTCTGGGGTGCCTTTATGGTGCCTTGAACACTTTTGTGGGGTGCCTTTAGTAATCCTCCAGGGGTGCAAATACCACTTTTCTAGCCAATCTTTCCGCAAAAGCTTGTTTTTCCCAAAACACCTACAAAGACATAAAATACCATAATAAGTACAAAAAATGAGCACTAACAAAATAGATAATTGAGATCAAATCAGACACAAAAATGTGTCTATCAAATAACCCAAACTTATAATTTGTTAGTCCTCGAGCAAATCTAATTTACAAATATAATCCTAACTCACTGTTGCAGGCATCGCGATTGCACTTAGCGTGTGCAACAAGCCTTTGAACCCCTAAGTGGCCCTAATGGCCGAGTTATAGTCTCGGGAGGGTTTACTAGAGGTGTATCCACAAAACCTTTTACTCCAAACCCTAGCTACCTATGCAGAACCTTGGAACGACACTAAACAATCTCCTTGGTTGGCATACTCTCAGTGACTACATGAGGAAATATTCTGATGCGAATCCAATTCATATATAAGTCACAGAGCTCTACTCAGATAGTCGCATCCATATTCGGAATCAAACAAATCACATGAATAGATTAAGAAGATGGATATATAGAAAAACATAGATGGTTTACGATGTTGACTAAGGTGAACGGTGTTTCCCATATCTGTCTGAAGGCCACTGCCAGGATGAACTTATCCTAATGGACTGAGATATTGGTATGAACTAATATTAACACACCTGGCATATACAAGGGAACCAGTGGTCGATAATCCTAATTCTAGATCAACTCTGCAGGCATATACAAGGGAACCAACGTTCGATTTTATTGAACACTTTATTCCGGTTGGTCTGGTCTAATAATTTTTTTTTTTTTTTTTTTTGGTAACTCAATCACTCTACTTAATCCCAGCGGTGGTAACAATTCGATGCGTCTGCCCCACCAAATCACTAAGAGAAACATATAAGTTTTCAAAAATAAAAAATAAACACAGAAAGTAATAAGGACTCAACGAGATATGGCGAAACTACAATGTTATTTCTAACACCAGAGCTATGTGCTTTTATTAATAGACTCTATTTTTGGGTTCCTCGACTCCTACAACCAAGATGCTTCCATCCACTTAGATTGGTTAGTGCTATCCTTAATTAGCACAAATTTCTAGGCTTTGGAGTTTATTTATTGCAACTAAAAACTAACAAAAAGTTTCTTCCCCTACCCCCAAACTTAAACCTAACATTGTCCTCAATGTTCTAAAGATAAAATTTAAAGCACGAACAAGGAGAAATTGTTACCACTTGAATGAAAAAAAGTTAAGGAAACATATTACCGTGTTGCATGAGCATGGGTTACCTCCCAAGAAGTGCTAAGTTTGAAGTCTTCAGCCAGACGTTAAATACCACAAAATGGCTAATTACCTTTCAAATCATATATCAATAGTCGAAACAATTGTGGGTCAAAAAACAACAACAAATAAAATTGCCACAATTATGAGACAATTGTACTGGTTCAGAAAGATGAACAAACGAAGTACATCCTCCTCCAAAGTTTCTGTCAAGACAACTGAGTTTATCTTGGGCGCCCAATTGGGATTCATATGAGTATCTCGATAAACAGATTCTTCCGAACAATGGGTGTCTAATTCCTGGATTTTCTCCTGGACAGTATTAGGAGGATGGGGTTGTGGAGTCGGAAGAGACTCAAGTAATACCTCAAGCACACTAGGCTCGAGTCCCAAGTTAGGGAATTCTAATAGGGATATTTGACCATCATCACCCCCAAACTTAGGGTAATTAGTATTTTCAAAAAGACCTCTAACTGTTGCTTGAATTTCCGGATCCTCAGAGTTTTTAAAATACTCAAGAGCTTCTTCTAGATCACTACCCCCAAACTCAGGGTCATCATTACTCTTCGTAAGACCTATCACTATGGCTTGAATTTCAGGGTCCATAAAGTCTTTAAAGTACTCAAGAGCTTCTTCTAGTTCTACAGTTTGGTCACCTATCTGACTTAAGAGAATTGTCTCTTCAAATTCATCCAAAGAATCACCAAATAAAGTGTCTCCCAATTATCTTGAACTAGATCCTGAACTAAAGTGCTAATCATATTCACTTCCTCTGAATCATCAGAAGGTTGTCTAGTAACATTAAAGACATTTAGTTCAGTGGCCATATTACCAAAGGATATGTTCATAAGTCCGTTCCTATAGTTGATGACAACGTGAGCTGTGGCTAAAAATGGGCGACCTAAAATCACCGGTATTTGAGCACTGGGATCCTAAACAGGCTGAGTATCTAGAACAACGAGATCCACTGGATAAATAAACTTATCAACCTCAATCAGAACATCCTCTATGACACCACGAGGTACTTTGACAGACCTATTAGCTAACTGTAGGGTCATTTTGGTTGGTTTCAATTTACCAAGACTTATCTGGTTGTAAACATGATACGAGAGTAAGTTAACATTGACTCCTAAGTCAAGCAATGCGTTATCAACTGAGTGATTATCGATTACACGAGATATAGTGGGGCATCCAGGGTCAAATACTTAAGGGTTGTTTGGTTCAGAAGGATTGAACTTACTTGACCAGCTAAAAGGGCTTTCTTATTGACATTAAGCTTATGCTTTCATGTACAAAGATCCTTAAAGAACTTGGCATAATCAGGCATTTGCCTAGTTGCTTCTAATAATGGGATGTTAATGTTCACATACTTAAATATTTTCATTATCTCGTTGAAAGTCGAATCTCTATTTATTGGAGCAAACAACTATGGATATGGGGCTCTAGGCACAAAGTTGGACCTATCAGGAACCGCATTGGCATCACTAGAAACTTTGTCAGTCTCTTCAGCTAGTGGCTCCTCTTGGGGACAAGAAGGTGGATCTACTGTATGTCCACTATTAGGCTGGGATACCTTGTTGTCTACCGTTTTTCCGCTCCTAAGGGTTGTGACAGAATTCACTCGATTAAATATTTTATCTCCCCTGGGATTAGGATTGGTTTGACTAGGGAACTTTCCATTCTCCCTCTCACTTAGAATCTGAGTTATTTGACTTATTTGAAGTTCTAACTTAGCACGAGTCTTGGAATTAGTTTGAAAATTCTGCTCGGTTTTCTTTTGAAAACTAATATGGCTCATTTCTACCATTTCCTGGGTATTTGTTAACATACTAAAAGATTCATCTAAAAGAGTCATTCTATTCTCGAAAGGGTTTTGAGAGTAAGTTGGCTCTAATGGGTTTTTAGGATAACTAAACCCTGGTGGAGCTTGGAGATTACTAGTCTGACCTTGATTTTGACCCTGGAACCATGATAAATTTGGGTGCTTTTTCCAACCGGGATTATAGGTCTCTCAATATGGATCAAACTTTTGACGGTTATCAAATCTAGAGTTGTTATAAAGAGCATGGGCTTGCTCTTCACTAATTTGTCCTTCCCAAAATGAGTTATTGGGCTCTATCCCACAACTAAAGACTTCGAGAGGTTTTAATCCTATCATCAGTTTCAACAAGAGACTTATGTTTAGACTGGCTCAATTCTAAAGCTTCTAACCGTCTAGATAAGGCAGCAAACTTAGCATCCGACTCAAAGCTTGAGTCTACCATATTGGTGTTATTTCCATTTACCAAAAGTGTTTTAGGGGATTCTACACATGATTCCCACTGTTGGGATTTGTCAGCTACTTCTTCTAAAAAGGAATATGCTTGATCAACAGTTTTATTCAAGAACCCACCAACACATAATGACTCAACCATGGGTTTGGTCGAGTAGTCTAACCCGTCATAAAGAATCTGTACTAGTTTCATTTTCTCAAACCCATGATGAGGACACTGCGCCAATAGATCATTGAATCTTTCTAAAAACCTATAAAGAGACTTGTTAGAGCATTGCTCGGTCAAACTCACAAGCGTTGCTATCTCAAGCTTGTTTGTTAAGTTTAGTTGCCAAAACTATAAGTCTTGATTTCTAGTCTACTTATAGCTAAGTCTCGGATTAGGATAGTAAGTGTAGTTGAGCCTTAGACTCCACGGCGTTCATCGAATGAAGACGAAGAACTACTCAAGGGAACTTGTGGAACTTCATCAAAAAAAGGTATGTGGAGACTTGAACTTATCTATCACTCAAAAGTCTATATATTCTATCTCATATTTAAGACAAAAGTCGTATTTCTATATAGACTTCAATTATACATATTTGCTATTTCGAGCGGAGATTATCTCGCTTATATTTTTCTCGAAATATGTGTTTGTAAGCTTTCGCTTTAGCCAAGTTCATCTTTACTCGTGACGAAAGTCACGTTGATTATTTCAATAACTTGAAAATCGCTTTGATGAAAATAGTTTGTGAATAACAACTATTTTAACATCCTCTAAGAAAGTTTCAATGATTGAAATGAGAGTTTAGAACAAGTAACCATGCTTGGATATAAACATAGTGTGTTATCACATTTGTGTAAAAGTCCAAAACCGGGAACCCAAAGTATGCGTACCCGTACGCATACTTGCGGAAGGTTCATGTCCGTGAATTTCTGCTGGAGTTTGGAAGTGAAAAACAAACTAAATCCGGTTACTTAAGTACGCGTACCCATTTGCATACTTAAGTAGGTTGCTTTCTAAAATCGGTTTGTTCATGAACTAAAACATTTATATAATAAGGAATGCAATCTTTGCAAACCGTGGCTATAATGTTCATGAATTGATTCGAGTGAATCAAAATTGATTTTGATTCGATTGTGTCTTGTATACTTCTATGAGATCTAAGCAATTGAACAACTCTCTAACTAGTTCATTTGAGTCACTGAACTAGTTATGGTGAAGATGAATAAGGTTGATATGAAAGTGCTCATATGGCTAACTATTGGTTAACTATTGTTGAACCAACTAAGTGTACACGTTTAGGTATGGTTACTCAAACCTAAATGAAGTTACATTTCATTTGTGTATAACAAGCTAAGTTCGATCTAAGGGTTGAAAGATGTTAGCTTGAATCTAATCAGGTTTTCATCTAACGGTGAATATTGAATGCTTTGTTACCAAGGTAACTTAGATTGCAAACCCTGATTTGAAGACTATATAAAGGAGAACTCTAGCAACTGGGAAATCTAATCCCTACACCTCCTGTGTGTTACTAGCTGCATAAGTTAGAGTCGATTCTCCTTTAACCTTAGGTTTTTCACAAAACCCTGTAGGTTAACGACTTAAAGACTTCATTGGGTTTGTGAAGCCAGGCCCAACTATTTTCTCTGTAGTTGCGTGATCTGATCTTGCTGTTTTCTATCGTGATTGAGTACAATCGTAAGATTGGCTTGAGATTTATATTTCCAATAGGAAAGATAGAAAAGTAGTCACAAACACCTTCGTCTCATCGTTTGTGATTCCATAATATCTTGTTTCGTTAATCGATTAAGATTATTGTGAGGTGATTGGTAATTCTAGGCAGTTCTTCGGGAATATAAGTCCGGGTTATCAATTGGTTCCTGTTCACCTTGATTTATCAAAAGACGGAACAAAAACTCATAGGTATATCTGTGGGAGACAGATTTATCTATTCAATAAACTTTTTTGTGTGAGACAGATTTGTTTATCACGTCTTCGACTTTGGGTCGTAGCAACTCTTGGTTGTGGGTGAGATCAGCTAAGGGAGTCAAGTGCGTAGTATCCTGCTGGGATCAGAGACGTAAGGAACGCAATTGTACCTTTAATCAGTGTGAGATTGATTATGGTTCAACTACAGTCCAGACCGAAGTTAGCTTTGTAGTAGGCTAGTGTCTGTAGCGGCTTAATACAGTGTGGTGTTCAAATCTGGACTAGGTCCCGGGGGTTTTCTGCATTTACGGTTTCCTCATAAACAAAACTTCTGGTGTCTGTGTTATTTCTTTTCCGCATTATATTTTGTTATATAATTGAAATATCACAGGTTGTGCATTGAATCGATCAATTGGTATATACAACCTTTGGTTGTTGATTGAAATTGATTGATCCTTGAACATTGGTCTTTGGTACCGTTCAAGTTATTTCTCTTGTATTCAATCAGACTCGCAAATTCTTATTTGTTTGATTGCGGATTGAATTGAGAAATTTAGATATAACTCTTTGATATACTTTTCTTAAGATTGAGTCTGACTGTCTAGTTGATTCTCTTGAAAGTATATTGGAGTTAGTCCATACAGATTACTAAGCGAAATATTGGGTGAGGTTGTTAGACCCCCGCTTTTTAAAGACTCTCCATCTTGTTTGCATACTGGTACTAATTCTCTTCCTAATGGACGCGGTTTTATGTTTTGGGTAAAACTTTTGGAAGAAAGAAGCAGTAAGATCATCCCATGTTGTTATGGACTCTGATAGTAAATTATGCAGCCATGACTTAGCTTTATCTCTCAAAGAAAATGAGAACAATCTAATTTTTAATATTTCATCACTAAGGTCTTTAATTCCAACTGTTCCGCAGATTTCTTCAAAATCCCTTACACTTTCATGGGTTCTCATCATCTCTCCCTAAGAATACATGGATCATCTTAATAGTACTAGGTTTCAACTCACAATTAGCCGTAGTGGTAGGTAACTTTATGCACGATGGTCGGTTGGACCTAGTTGGGTACATATAACATGACGGATCGGAAAATCTGGACTTCCAACGAACCGGATTTCAGCCCACTTGGCAAGCTACAACTCTCTGATACGCCACTCGAGGAACCATCCTTTCAAATTCTTCTGAGCAACTCGAATTCAAATTACCTCAAACTGCTTTAGAAATAAGCACACTTAGACTTTATTCTTCAATTATGAGAGACGGCCAGTTGCCAAAACGAGTGACGGCCAATTTCCCAAAACAATAAACGGTCAATTGCCAAAAATAACAAATGACCAGCTGACAAAATTAACAGAGGCCAATTTCCAAAATTAACAGACGGGCAGTTGCTAAGAATAACAGACGGCCAGTTGCCAAGAATAACAGACGACCAATTGCCAAAAATAACAGAGGCCAATTGCCTAAAATTAACAGATGGTCATTTGCCGAAATGAATAGACGGCCAATTGCCAAAATTAAGGTAGTTTTGGTTACCATCCATCATTGGCCAGTTGCCTATGATATATACTTGCCCAGATTGCAATCATCTCCGAATAGATGGTATGAACTGCCAAAGCAGCAACCAGCACTTTCAGATGATATGAACGACCTTGTAGATTTGTACTGCACCGCATTGCGGCTGCCTACGTACCCTCTCATTTGCTCGAAGGGATCAAGCACGACCGTAGTTCGTCAGTTTAGTTTAGATAGTATGAACTACCCAAAATGGCAACTATCTCTTATCAGCTATCAAGTAAACTGATTCCACTTGTAGTGTACACAATGAATAACGAGTAGTTTGTCAGTTTAGTTTAGATAGTATGAACTACCCACAATAGCAACTATCTCTTATCAGCTATCAAGTAAACTGATTCCACCTGCAGTGTATACAATGAATAACGAGTAGATCGAGTACTACTCCGAGTAAGCCAATCACCAATTCAGTTCCACATAAGAAACATGAATAAAGTTTAAAGGAATTGATAAATAAGCACATATACATATAAGACCTTATTAAGAGTAGATGCCAATCATTCCATATCCCTATCTTCTAACATTGTGAAATTAAGTAAGCATACTATAGAGAATGGTTATGAAAACACAATATAAGAGGTATTGATTGCATTTTAACCAAAATCATAATTATGCATGAATTGCCACTAACCGAAGAAATATATCATTTGCATCTAAGGTGTGAGTACAAAAAATCTGTTGTGCCACGTGGAACAACATTAAAGGTGGAGCAACTTATTATGTTACAACGACACAAACTACATCGCTTCTTAGGCTCCTTAGTCGTGAAGTTATCTCCATCAACGTGTGGCGCAATCTTAAAGGTTGGAGTAGCAAAGTACGCTACAATAGAATACACCAAAACACTACCAAGATTGCTTAGTTGTTAAGCAATGGGATGTAGTATAGGCACATGGGTGTGTCTGTCTATCAGAGGTAGTTGAGCAGTCTGCTCAGCATTTAATGCGAAGGCGTGGTCTTCAACCAAGTGGGCTCAGAGTACGTGGCATCCCCTGACTGGCGAAGGTACGCGGCCAACGAAGGTACAACTTGTACGGAGGTTTCACAGTTCACGATGACACTTGGAGGAAGCTAAGGTGACATCCTCTGACTGGCGAAGGTACGCGGCCAACGAAGGTACAACTTGTACGGAGGTTTCACAGTTCACAATGGCACGTGGAGAAAGCTAAGGTGGCATTCTCTAACTGGCGAAGGTACGCGGCCAACGAAGGTACAACTTGTATGGAGGTTTCACAGTTCACGATGGCACATGGAGGAAGCTAAGGTGGCATTGTCTGATTAGAGACGGGGAGCGGCCAACGAAGGTACCATGTTGACCAAGGACCATCGGATCTCGATAGAACTGAAGACAACAAAGATATCCATGATGCATGTGGAGCTATAAATACCCATCCTTATCTCAAGAAGAGGGAGGATAATTGGGTTGGTGAAGAATTAGGGAAAGACTCTCTCTCTCTCTTTACTATTTTACTTTAGGAGCTTCATACTCTCTTTAATGGAGTTCTTCCACCCATTTGTACCAAGATCATCAATAAACTTATCATCTTTTCCCATGGACGTAGGTTGGGATTAACCGAACCACGTAATCTCTTGTGTGATTTGTTAACTTAGTTGCACTTACATTATCTTCTCACTTAGCTATTTATTTACTGAGTTATCTCTGTTTTCTGAGCTATCTGTTCATATGAGATATCTCTTTATTTAGCTTATTTGCTTACTCGTCTCTGTTTTACAGACGTACCTTTGTTTTCTTAGCATCTGCTTTTACGAAGTATCTTTACTTACTCAGTATATGATCTTCTGAGCAGATCTCATTTCGAACGTACCCTTTATTTACTCAGCAGTATCAGTTCAACTGAGGCATCCATACTACTTAGTATATGATCCTCTGAGTTGTTCATATTACGTAGACTATGGGAAAAATAGTAGTCACATAAGGAAAATACATACAAAGAAAATGGCGAGGAAGAAATTCATATGCAAACAGTGTTAAGTATACAAGCTAAGCTATAAGCCAAAATGAACTACAATTTTCCCCTTTACAATATCATTATCAATTGCAACCACTACCTTAGTCTCATCCATTTACAAATGACAGCATCACCTATAGGTACCGTGGAAACAAGTAAAACATTCACAACCATACACGAAGTCGAATAAGAATTCGATCCCATTTCCACTCAACTATTACAAAAGAAACACATAAATAATATTATATTATTTAAAACCTCCAGTAGTGAGTTTTGCTTGACTACTCTGTGGAAGTGAAAACTTAATTAATCATAAGCTCCATGTTACACTTACGTATCCAAAAGCATTATATGGTTGGTCCAATTAAGATGGCCATTTAACTAGAATGCAAATAGTACTCTCATCAACCGTCGATTTAGCATAAGCCTAAACAAATCATGAAAAGGAAAATGACAAGCCCCGGTTTTCCGTCCGTATCAACCGTTGTTAATACTAACTAATATGGCAAGGTCTGCTAATGCATTAGTGCAACCCAGTCACTGAATCAAAGTATCTCTCACCACAGTCTGGCCATTCTGCTTGATAAGAGCTGACCATTCTGCTAGATAAGAGTAAAATATACATTTTACGATCCATAATCCTAACACCGCTAACTGAAATGATTTCAATAAAGCTAAACATCAACCAAGCACTTAGCGTCTCTAAGCTAGTCATGCTGCAGACTTGTAACAAGGCTAACCATATTATGCTATTTCAGAACACATTGAGCCGACACATAGCTAAATAGAAATGCTAATTCAAGTGAACGAGTACCGACAAACCACAGTAAATATCCAAGCTGCAAGATCTGCTATTAGTGATCTTTGGTGCTTAACTACACATTGCCATCGTGCACTAATTCACGTAGCCAATCCAATATCGCCATATCAAATAAGAGTAGAAATCAAGAAACCAGAATCAAAGTCGATAAAGTGGACCAGCAATTTGTGAATAAAATGGATACCGTGAGTGCTTAACCCACCAATAATTTAGTGTCATACCTTACCAAAATAAATACAGAAGCAATGATCTAGTTAAAACAAGCTCAAACATTTAGGGGAAGATCACTCAACAATTCTATCCATTAATTATGTTTATCAACCCACTAGGCCACTACACGGTACACGGTCAATCCAATTGTACTAGATTTTAAGAAACGCGTACCATTAGTAAAATGTCGTTTATAAAATCCGGTAGATGTCCATATATGGGAACTTAACTATGCACCACAATTTCAGACTTATGGTACAGGCAACAACAAGAATAAGAACCACAGCAGCGAAATACTCACAGATATTAAATTGTGAAGCAACCTATTTGTCTGTACATTTCAGTAGCCTACTATTCTTCATAAATCAAATAGGAATTAAGTTAAAAATGTAGCTACGAAAACAAAACAGTTGAACAATAGTATGTACACAGTACACTTGAACAAGAACAACGCCCGTTTCTAGGTCAACCTAAAACATCGAATCCAGCTGCCCGACACAATATTTTAAACTCAACAGATTGAATGACTTCGAAACAAGAAAATAAATAAATTAAATTCATAAATTTAGCCAGCACAATCTTGTAAAAATATAACGAGTAACCTCATTCCTACGGGACTGCTAGCAAGTTCTGAAAGCTAAAATTCGTTCCCACCGTCGACAAGCGAACCACACAATTTGTTTAATGAAATCAAGCACACAGTACATTCAGACCATCAATGGCCATTTATAACTCTTTTATAATAATTGGAAACTTAGCTATTATTAATCTATTTGTAAACCATTTTCATAAGTAGTTCTAAATCCATTTATCAGTCGTAAAACACAAAATCCATGATAAGAGAACATACCATTTTCATTTTCCACTAACCATATATATGTACATAAAATTAACCCATTATGACCATAGATTATTAGTCTAAGTGGATTACACTAACATGGTGCATAACAGAGGTACTGACAACCAACAACTAAGATGTAATCAATAAAATCAAGGCAATAATCATTCTGATTCCTAAACACAAGATACATGTCAAGTACAGACCCAGGAGAGTTGATCAATATTAATGTGAACTAGTATTGCTTAGATTACCAATCCAGCTACCAGACTTACTAAGAATCAAACTCTTAATTTATTCGAAGTCAAAAAGTTGATTACATAGCTTGATGACTAGATGTATACTTTAACACCAAAGAATTATTTTAACTTCATCCCAATATTATTCAAGGATAGTCCCGATACGCCGACACGGAACACCTATATCGTTCAAGTACTCCAATTTTCCAGTTTTTAGTTTTGAGTCTATATTCTAAAATTTCTATAGACTTCATTACATAACGGAATTCAGCAAATGATATCTCACTGGAAAGGTGAGGCAATCCTCTAAAACTTTCATGTTTGTGTTGGACCCAATTCAATCGTTATCATACCTAAAATCAGCTCTAAAGTTGTTGCAATATGACCACTACCATATTTTCCGGATTTCACACCAGTTACTAAATCACTCACATCTTCTTCCATTCAACTCCACATGCAATAAACTTTATACCCCTAGAAGCATGTGAGACTCATCTACGAGTCTTGAGTTTCAGCCTAAGACCAAATCACAATCTAAAATGCTCGAAATGGAACTCGAAATACTGGATGTAAACATTACAATATGCTTTCATTAATTCCTTCAGACGTTATACCAAACATGTAAGGCTCGTAATTTCAATGAATAGTTCTGAAATTTCAAAGGAATGCAAATACCAAAATTTTCTTAACCTTGAAAGAATTCCCATCATTATGAACAACTTTAATTAAAGCTAGATTTGCAATTTTCAAGCATACCACAATACAAACTCATTTGGGGGAAAATCCCCAAATGTTAACATGAGAAAGATAATTCTAAAACTAGATGCACTAGCATATCAAATTATACAATTAAGCTTGAAATTCCTGAATTTGACATAATAAGAAGCTATCTCATGCTAATATCACCAAAATTTGGAGCTTATATGAAACTCCAAAAGTGGTATGAACCCTAGCTTTACTGTTTTGTTTTCAACAAATTCAATACAAGAAAGTTTCCATTTAAACATGCATTCAGTTAATACCGTTGGGACCTTAGTCCCATATTGGTAGATGGGGCTTAATTGGGTAGTTTATAAGTCAATGGGATCCCTCATCTAGTCAACCGGTTTTCGAGTTGAGTTCTACCCATGGGCTTATGACGAGTTGGGGTCGGTACCCTAACATTTGGTGTCAGAGCCAACCACCACCCTATAGGCTGGATTTTAAAGTGTAGGGGCACTTATGTATGGGCGTAGTTGTCACCGCATTGAATACTGATAGTCGAGTGGAGCCGCTATAAGGAAAGGGCTATCGCCGGGTCAGTGTCGATAGAGTGGGCCAATGATGTGTTTTCAATTTTGTTGTAGTAAAAGGTTCGTTGAGACTTGTGAAAGCAACTGATTCTAGACTTATTTAAACTAAAAATAGAGAAAACTAATTCCAAATTTTATTTCAAGAATGAAAATAACCAAGACACTAGATTCCACTATTACACATGAATGAATTATGGTAAAAATTCCAAAACTCTAATTATCTTTTAAATCTCTTATTTCTTAATTCACAAATAATCATGCATATTCTCAAACATTAATTGTATTCCCTAAGCATAGATTATCTAAACAAAGTATAACCTATCTAATTGAATCACAACTAATTAAGAAAATAATGCAAACAATTAAAATTCTGCAAAGCATTGATTGAGTGAATTATAAAATACAAATTAGAGAAAAATATAATAGTTACCAATTATTCATGCATAAATAGCTTCCTCCGTGCCTTGGTTACGCGAGAATTAGCTCATCATCATGGAAACACGCTCAAAATTCATCTTTATTAATGCTCAAAAATGGTTCACAAATGATGAAATGGGAGAAAAATGATTAAAACCGGGTTTGTAACACTTATATTTGTTACAAACTCAATTGTTACAGGGAACGATAAAAGATAACTGTCACTAGCACTGTTGAACAACGACTGTCTTTGAGTGTCTTATGTTCTTCGTATGTTCTTCACCAGCAGCAAAAATATTATTCCTGCAACTCTGATTTTCTGGCTCTCTAATGTTCTAAACTGCTCCCAATTCTCTCCGTCCCTCCTTGTATGGTACTAAGGAAACCTATTTATACCCGAAAGATGCATCGAATCTCCTCCTTAACTTCAAAAATTCTTCTCTTTATTATTTTTATTCTCACGGCAATAATTTCCTGTTTTAGCTTCTCCACGCGTTTGCAGCTGTATTTCTTTCCTTCTATACATTCTTCACGCTCCAGAATATCGATTAAGTCTTCCAAGCACGTGCAGTACATGTTTAAATTCCTCACAACTCGTGCAAGCTCATGTTTTTCCTCCAACTCCCTGTTTGGATTAAACCAAGTTATCCAGCCAAATTTGATCGAAACAAACTCCCATACTAGCTTTGTTAGGACATATCACAACTACCCAACGAATTTCATCCTTTTAGTCTCACCCAAACACCTTCAACTTCCGATCGAAAAATCTGTTGTTAATGAAAATATTTTCCCGCCAAAATTCATTTTTCTGAATTCGTGAAGAAGCTGGTCGCCCCTTATCCTGCCTGAGGGTGCGAATAGCACTTGCCCTGGGGTGCAAATAGTAATTTTTGGGCGTAAATAGTAATTTTTCTGGGGTTCCTCCGGCACATTTTTGGGGTGCTTTCGGTGCATTTCTGGGGTGCCTTTGGTACTTTATCCTGGGGTGTAAAACACCACTTTTCGAACCAATTTCGCCGCAAGAGCTTATTTATCTATAAATACCTACAAAGACATAAAATAACAAAATAAATACAAAATCGAGCACTAACAATATATACAATTGAGACATATTAGACACATAAATGCGTCTATCAACCAACGAGGACGTTGGGTCTGGAAGCGTGGTGGGATGTTGGGACCTTAGTCCCACATTGGTAGATGGGGCTTAATTGGGTAGTTTATAAGTCAATGGGATCCCTCATCTAGTCAACCGGTTTTCGAGTTTAGTTATACCCATGGGCTTATGACGAGTTGGGGTCGGTACCCTAACAGATACAATACTATCCAATTGATTTGAATCACTTGATTTGTTGAGTAAAGAGAGTGATTAATATAAAAATAGCTCCTAAATTGAAAACAGGAAGAAGAACTTCCATTTAGTAACATTGAGAAATCTCATGTCCACATTGCTTACGGTTTATCAATTGGTTGATTAGAAAAGATGATCCTTACAATGAGATGCAGAGGGTATATAAACTCTCATCAAACACGACTAATCCAACTCTCACACTCTCACACGTGCACATGGCACACACTGCACAGTTACAGGTCGCACGCTCTCACACTTTTATGTTATTACCCTCCCTCAATCTCAAGTGGGATTGAAAAGCCAACTTGAGATTGCAGTTACAGATCGCACGCTCTCACACAAACCAGCACATACACTTTCTATCTATAAATAGACAGGTGAAGTGGTGAATAGTAGGAAGAAGTATCAATGTACAGTTGGTGTAGAATGTTCAGTTGGAGTAGGCAATATTGATGCAGAAAGAAACATGTCTGTAGAATGAAGTACCTGCACCAGAAGTAGGAGTAGCAATTGGTCTTGCAGCAGCAGCAACAGCAACACCAGGAAAAAATAGGACAGGGTTCCCATGAAGGAGAATAAGAAATCAGCAACACCATGAATCACTTGCACTCTTGTCTGGAACCTCTAACTGTAGAACATATGGTACTGACATACATTCACCAACACTGAGAATCTTCCCACAAATACTGAACCAATAAGATGCAAACTGTAACAACCTGAACTCGCGCATAATAGACAGTGGTGTTGATGTAGTGAGCCAAGCATAGAATACCAAGTTGGTGTAGAAGTGCAGTTTATATAGTAGTAGGTATATATAAGCATGATGTCAACTGAATCAATATTATATTCACCATACTTAACAAATACCAGCAGAAAAATTCTCATGACATGTTCATGCTCAACACATAAGTTTTGCATTAGAACAATATATCATTCACGGAACAATCCAACTGCAGAAGAAAAATAAACACAAAAGCGTTCTCCTCCAACAGGTAATGACTTATCCAACAAATCTGAGCTGACCCAAGGTGCATTATTCAAGAAATATAACTAATAACTATACTGGCATCAGCAACAGTAGTTATTGGCGCAGAAACAGCGGCAGTGATAACCCAATATGAAGCCAAAAGTAACTAGGAGAAGAATCACTTATCTGATGGCAGTAGTAGTCGTTGATGCATAGAATAGAGAAGATGGAGATGTGGTAGTCTGAGAAGTAGGTAATACTGTAGAATATACAATTGATGAACCGTAAAAGCTAACAGGCGTAGTGTATGCTCAGCAGCAGAGGCAGCAGCATGTATGGCAAAAGATAGCTTGAGTAGTTGAGAAGTTGCGACTGAGCTCTGATACCATAGTAACATTGAGAAATCTCATGTCTACATTGCTTACGGTTTATCAATTGATTGATTCGAAAAGATGATCCTTACAATGAGATACAGAGGGTATATAAACTCTCATCAGACACGACTAATCACACTCTCACACTCTCACACGTGCACACGGCACACACTGCACAGTTACAGATCGCACGCTTCACACTCTTATGTTATTACCATTACTCCGCTTACGGAATCAGCCAACATTAACAGCATCACCAACTTTACTTATTCTCATCTTCATCAGGTTCATGCACGCATATATCAATCAAGTTCCTTAAAATTTTCAGTCGAATGGGAAAAAGGGAAGAAGAGAGAAAAGAAGAAAAATATACCGCTATCTCCGTTATAACTTTTAACATCATAAGTAAAATTACTCAACTGTCCTCAATGCCATCTCTACATGTGTCAGACCCTAGTTAGCAATTCGTAGTTCGGTAAACGTACGGAACGACATACGTACGGGTATTATTCGGATTTGTAAAAGCCAAATTTGGTCAAAATTCCGGTCAACGATTCGTGATTCAGCAGTAGATCGGAACGACATACGTACGTATATAATTCTTTTAAGAAATATGAGTTCGGTACATAAAATTCGGCCTATATAAATAATAAATTATTTAATATCCCTAAGCTTAGAAGGCTATGTTAGTGGGTAAATGACACCTTAAAAGCAATGTATGAATATATAGATAGTGTTTTTACAGAGATAATAAAAAACGAGTGGTCAGACTTGTCAGTTCAGTGGTTTGGACCTTAGTAATGGAGTACTAGGTCGCAACCTCGAAACCCTGAAATAGCATTTTTTTTTCTAAAAAGAAGAAAAACGTGTGTTTATAAGCTGGGCCTTGTGGTTAGGAAGCTAATGGGCCCAAATGGTTGCCGTCTGAAACATAACAACTTAAAACAACTAAAGGGAATCTATCCCGAACTGCACTCCCGAATCAATCACGAATTCGTTTAAAACGCGAATTATTCGGTTAATAAATATAACACGCGAATAGGCTTCGGGGTTTCATTCGAACGGACGTATCATTCGGGAACGACCGATACGGAATTATTCGTGAATAGTTCGGCGGGGAACGACCGATACGGAATTATTCGCGAATAGTTCGCCAAATTGCTAACTAGGTGTCAGACATGGTGAAATAACTAATGTATTCCTAACATCTACTAGTTACCCATACTAAAACTACTAAGGGATAACCTAAGAATGTTAGAATTTGGTTAATGGATTCACTTAAACCCGAGAAAAAGGTACGTAATGTTACATATAATCTCTCACAGTTGTCATTACTGGCATTATCGGAGTACTAAGGATACTTTTCTCACTGTGAGAAGAACTTACAAAAACAGGACTCCCTAGTTTAAAGTATTCAAGATTCTTGTTTCTTAAAATATAATTACTAGGTTTCTCATGCATAAACCGACCTAGAGCGTCTCTCTTACGTTCTGGCATATAAGAATTCAGCAAAAATATGTGCACATGCAAATGCTAGGCTCACTAAATTAAGTAAGCTTGGGTTACCTACAGTCAAAGACTGGTCACAGGTACAAGGCTGAGGTTTGTGGTGTTTCGGATAATAACGCCCAAAGGGATCACCGTACTAAACCATGTGTTTTCCTAAAATCTGTGCCAGACGAAAATGCAATGCAATTTTTATTTATTTATTTTACAACAAATGAAATACTAAAAATAAACAAACAAATATAAATTACAAAAGAATAAACAAAACTAATAAAATAAGTTCATAAAAATAATATCTTCAGTTTTCTCCACTTTTTTTTTGTCAAGTTCGACTTTCCACCTTTAGCTTCGAGTAAATGCTGCACAACAAAAACAAAAATGTCAAAGAGGTAAAATAGATCAAAAAATCTAAAAAATAATAAAAATACTAATACAATTAAAAAAAAAAAAAAAAAAACCCCTAAAACCTAAACCTAAACCTAAATCCAAGTCCGCGTCGCCGCGCCAAAAATTGATGTGTTGTAGAAAGTGGTAAAAAAAAGTTCGATTCTCAAACTTATAAAGATTTAAATTCTAGGATTAAAAGTAGCAAATTCAACCGAAAGTTGATATCAAGAGTATTGTGAACACTGAGGCCAAGATTCCACTATTTACCAATTTTTATGTGATTCAATATTAATGATTATCATGCAATTCATTTATTCAATTGATTCTAAAGTATTGTCAATAGTAGATTTTCAAAATACTAGTTGTTAATCTCAAGCATGGAACATCAAGATCCCTAAGCTAAGCATGCACCATCAAGTGAAAACACAACGAGTTAATAAAAATCATTATTCCAATTTCGATTCAATGCAAATAATCATAAAAAGAATTGCAGAAATTTATTAAATAAATGTTACCACATAATTATTGGAAAAACTGCTTCCTCTGTCGCCTCAATAAAGGGGTTTAGCTCCTCGTATTAATCACTTGCTCAAATATTGGTTCATAACTCAAAAGTTTATTAAAAGGAAGAAAAGTGCTAACACAGAGATTCGCAACAGTTATAAGTGTTGTAATTGAACTGTTACAGAAAACGATAAAGAGTATGTGTTGTAAAATAAACGACTGCTCTCTGGCGTAGTATGTTCTTCGTGTTCTTCACAGCATCAACATCAACAAAAATTCCTGCAACTCGATTCTCTCCCTCTATGAACTCGAACAACCCTATTAATACACCTTAGCACCTCAAAATCCCGAAAATATCTTCACTTTTCTTCCACGAAAATTTACGGGTTTTCTTTCTTTGTTATGAGAATTATTTCCATATCTAATTTCCTTCTCACGCGTCGTTGTATGCAGAATTATTCCAACATGTTTCTCTCATACCCCGGAATGTAACAGCCACACGAAAGCCTTCCAAAAATATAGCAAAATCCCGAGATATCTTCTCAATGGGATATACTTCCTCTGTTTTATCCAAAATCCACATAGACTCCTTCTTCTCGAATCCAAAGCCATTAACGTCTTTAGTTGATCGTCACAGGTCATTCTCCAACAAAAACAACAAGAAAATCTCGAGCAATTCTCTTGTAATCACTTCCAGAATCTGATATCTTTTTCCACACTCTGTTTTGCTTCACACGAATATCCAGCCCGATTCTTCCCAATAAATCGACCATATCAACCCTGTTTAGCCTTAACAGGCCCAAACAAACTAAATCCAGCGATTAAATCTCCTTTAATCGTGCCTAAAAATCCAACCCTAATTCTGCAATGTGAAGAACAATTTTCCCGTCAATTTTATTTTCAATTTGTTTGCTTTAAATCAACATTCTTACCAATGTTGATCCAATCAAACGAACATACCAGGCCTGTTTAGGCTTAAGGAAGATATACATTCAATTTCAGTGCTTTAGTCTCAGTGAAACCCCTTCAATTATCAAACCCTAATTCTGCCCTAATTTTTCCCGCCAAAATTCGAAATTCAAATGAAGAATATGACTGCCCCTTATCCAAGTCCGATGTCCATTTAGAAATTTGGGGTACAGTTAGCAATTTCTGGGGTGCGAATAGCAATTTACAAAGAGTAATTTTGGGCTATAAATAGTGAAAACTCCTGGGGTGCCTTTATCAACTCCTCCTGGTGCCTTTAACACTCTTTAGGGTGCCTTTATTAATTCCTCCGGCGGTGCAAATACCACTTTTCGAGCCAATCTTTCCGCAAAAGCTTGTTTCTCCAAAAACACGTACAAAGACATAAAATACCATAATAAGTACAAAAATGAGCACTAACAAAATAGGTAATTGAGATCAAATCAGACACAAAAATGTGTCTATCAATGGGCCACTATCAAGAGAAATCAGAGAGTGTCGACTCCCAGAAAAATTTCATTTACCTCACTTCAAAGGATTTAAGGGAGATACTGACCCAAATGAATATGTCTTTCACTATGAACAGCAGATGTCTCTCTATTTGAAGAACACATGGATATTGATGCGTTTCTTTCCAAGCAGTTAGGAATACGATGCTCTAGTATGGTTCAGATGCTTGTCGTCCAACTCAGTCCATAACTTCAACGACATCAAAACTCTCTTCATCCAAAACTATTCTTGCAACCATCAATGGTTTGTTCTGACACCCCTTGGTCGGTCCCTCTTTCCACCATAATTAGGTTTTACTACTTAATGCTTCGCAGAGCATAATTGTAATTATGATCAAAACACTAATTAATCATCCTTGCACCAAATGCTCTGCAACTGACTTTGGTAAATGCTCAGCAAATCACTTGGGCGCCACATGGTCGGTCCCCTCTCATCCATTGGTTGATTTTCATTCAGTCATTCATAGATCATCCATCGATCAAAATTAGGGTTACGAACCTAATGCTCTGCAGAGCATAATTATGAATAGTTTCAAATACCGGTAAATTTATGTTGATCCAGTAATCAATATTTTGATTAATAAATTAATATTCAGTCTAGTTACCAATATTTTATTGGTTCAATGTCCAATTGTTCTGCAAGGCAATATTTCTCGTATTGATTCAACTATCAATATTCGAGAAGCAATATTCCATATTGATCCAGCTATCAATATTTCATTGGTTCATCAACCAACACCTAGTTGATTCATCAGTTGACCATTATTTTAATACTATAATCTCTCTGCTTGTCATTAAACTTCTCATGACATGTGGATCGAGGATGAACCTTCTGTGATCATTCAACAATGATCATCTTCATATGACTTCATGTCAAATGCTTGACGCATCAGCATAATGGTCTATGATCGATGCAGTAGTCTCATTAAACCTATGCTTATCAATCCAAATCATTCGA
Organism: Papaver atlanticum; assembly: GCA_023531105.1. Classification (NCBI taxonomy): domain Eukaryota; kingdom Viridiplantae; phylum Streptophyta; class Magnoliopsida; order Ranunculales; family Papaveraceae; genus Papaver; species Papaver atlanticum. The sequence continues at coordinate 476,387 of JAJJMB010011511.1, read as the reverse complement.
TTATCATTGCTGCTTCAGCTAGCACACAATCATCAGTGACCCATCAGACTCAACATCTATGGTCCACGAAACATGTTGTTATCTCAGCGGTCACTTCATGCTTCATCTATCATAACCATGAATTATGAAGAACTACGTTCAATTCATCAATTAAGACTTGTAGTCTAACTAGGTCAACGATTGACCACATAAAATACGCTTGCAAGCCAAACTTTCACATGAGACATCAATTCATATCACATGGGGGATATTCACTAGGGTTTTGGTTTGGTGGCCTACAACATGTGCGATGTGCAATACATCCACGATCAGAAATGTGAGTAAGTCGTGTTGGCAGTTGAAGGAGTAAATGGATAGTGGATGGTCAATCAACCAAGTCTCCAATGCAAAGTGGAACTGGTTTACACACGATTTCATACTTCCCCATTCTTCAACTCCTCTTCAGCCGTCACCACTTACAGGGGATCGATGTGCTAACTACCTTTACAATAAATATGTTCCTTAATCTATGACTTGATAAGACTAACAAGACTCAACATAAGCAAAACCTACGACCGTCAATTATCAAGCATACAGATAATTTTTCTCGTCTTACACAGAGAAATCATCTTCAAAGTAGTTCAACACATCACACATCAATCGATCGATCTCCATACATTCTCAGCTTCCTTCCCTACAGACCGACCCTTCACTTTCCTTGTGGCCGAATTAAATCTGGAACAGCCAATATCTTCGTTTAGGCCAGGGTCCTACAAATTAACCTCTCAAACTCGAAGTACTCCCGTGCAGAATATTTTTTTAAAAGTTTAGATGATTTGCTTCATCGAGCATTTTCCCACTCCACCACTTTTACCCAAAAAATCAGTAAATCGTTTTTACCCGAAAACACTTATTTTATTTTATAAATGATAAACATACCCTTAAATTTATTTATATATTATAGATTTTTTATTCCCTATATTTTAGTCTTTAAAGGTTATTATTTTTCATTTCTAAACTATTTATATACTATTTCATTGAACTTTTTTTAACTTATCATTAATAAAATTAAGAGCAAATATTAATTACTTATTTAGTTTAGTTTGATTTTTTTTAATTATATCTACAATAAAAATTGGTTAAGTAAAATAATACTAATTATTATTATTTTTTAAAAAAATAAAAACACGCCTGGAAAACAAGAGTAATTCTTACAAGAAGTTGGTTGGCAGCCTAGCCACAAGCTGGGCACCAATACCCTTTTGAATGGCTATTCCTAATCTATGGAAAAGAAAACCATCAACTCTAGCATTAACATCATGACTAACAAGGCGGTTCCTCAATCTCTTCAAGAAGGTAATCAAATCTTCTCCAAGCTCCCCTAAGGTGGTGAAAGCTAAAGCATCGAAACCATATCCGTGAGACGCACATTTGCTAAAGTATTTGTTGCGTTATCGGAGAACGGCATTGGAATGGCTTGACCGGGAATGAAAGTACGTGAGCTGGCACTTGTGAAGGGCGAGACACCGGTTACATCGAAACATGTATCTAGGACATTCTCCCAATTGTAGACTAAGATGTCGGTTGGGCGTAACGCACGGTCATTGTCGGATAGGAAGCCTGAGGATATTTCTTTTCTAGCCGCGACACCAGCTTTGTAACACATATCTGCTAACACTAGTGGAAAATTCATTTTTTCAGTGTCTTAACACTTTATATTTGCTTAGTTCTCGGTGCACCCCAGCAACTGAAGTTTGTCATGGATTCTATTATATGGGAGTTCAGACACCGAAAGAAATATCGCTGAAATTGGGCTCAACCTCCTGTCGGAGATGCTGCAGAATTTTTAGGTTTCCGAGTTTTGCAATCAGTTTCATCGGACTCACCTCGTGACAATCGAGCAAGATATTTTTGCCGTCTTAATTGATACGTTCCTTAAACCCGGTTTCAAGCTACATGTTTTAGTCCTGCATCACTTATTTTTCCTGGTCTATATTTCGTAACACGTTCTTCCTGATCCGAAATTGAAAGTCTTGGAAGCTTGATTTAAACGTAGTATCTAATTTCTTTGCAGGTGGACCCTCGTTCAGTAACAGAGCACTGTGTTTGTTCGTGAATACACTATTAAGCTTCTGGGTTCATCATTTCCCAACTTGACTACTGCAGAGGTACGGATTATTACTGGACCAAATTGTTAGTATTTAATTTCTTTTCGGTTAAGATAAAGAACAAAAGTACTTATGCTTGTAGGTCACACAGTTGTAAGTGGGTTGTTTTACTCAAGGAATGATCCTGCCAGTTTCAAGAACCATACCCAAGACTTCCATGTGCAGTCTAAAGAATTCTCCGCTCAGGTAGTTGCATTTGAACACTTAATCTGCATGAAACAATATTCCTAAAAGAGCTTATAGTTGGTTCTGTAATTTTGGCCGTACTATAGTAATTGTTTCTGAAGTCCACTATTTTGTATGAGATTGGGCTTTGAATAGTTTTGGCACCCAGTTTATTCTCTTTAAACTAGATGAGTATGAAAATGAGCTTAATCAGTAACTGTGGTTGGTTTTGCCTATTTGCAGGATAACAAGGATCTTTATATTTAGGAGGTAGCTACACTAAGAGAAAATGAGCTTCAGAGGATGCTTACAATCTCAGGGCTTATTGTCCCAGTGAGCTATAAGATGAGATGGTTGATTCATAGTTAATTTGGATCAATCCCAAGTGAGTTTGTTCATTTTGCTAACTCTGGCTCTTCTTCTTGCTTTCAGTCTAAAGATTTTCTCAAGGGGAGCTTTAGAATGATTGGTTACAGGACTCTCTGCGGTGCCCAAATCGCCCCTCTTGTTATTTATATTTTTATAATCTGTTCATTTCTCCCTGATCTTGTTGTTTTAGATTAGTGGTGGTGGTTATGTTTTTCTTGCTTGTTGTTTATAAAGGGGCAGGTACTGATTAGTGATGTTTTGAGTAATAGAAGGCATAGAAGGAGAAGTCCCTGTGTATATTACTACTTAGCTGTAGGTAGTATTTTCAACTTTTCTGTCTTGTAAAGCGTTGTAAAAGAATTTAAGGTTCAGTATTGATTTTAATGTTGTAATACTTGGAACTTGAATAATTTTTGGTGTAAATTGTAAATTGAATCCAGTTTCTGATAGTATTATTTTAGTTTTGAAATAACTCAGTTATAGCTGCTCTGTTAGTTTGGAAGTCAGCCGAATCAGATTTGGAATTCAGTTGAATCAGCTTTGCTATTCAGCTAAAATGTCCAATTTTTTTTATAATATAAATTTAACTCTACGACACCGTTTAGCTATCGTATATAGCGACAAACGGAAAGTATCGTTTCTGAGTCAACTTGAAAGTGTCGTTCCAGAAAAAGACACTGAATCTACGACACTTTCAGCTGCAGTTCGAAAGTGTCTTATAACTAGATTGAACGACACTTTTCAACTATCTTAAAACGGCTTTTTTCCACTAGTGTAAAACATCACGAACAAGATCATGACGGAACTTGAGCCCGACGTCACTTGCACAATGTAATGCATGGTCTCCATAAATATCCATAGCACGATTACAACTTGGGCATAAGCTTTCAGGTTTAAAGAGAGGAATACCGAGTCTGTAGCACAAAACTGAATTAAATTGACGGGGCCCAATACATTGGTTCAGTCTGCTGATAGGTCTGGAAAGGAGGTAGTCTTGTACATGCTTCAATCTGTTGTAGATTATGAGGGTCGTATCTCTGTCTGTAAGTGTGAACTTGTCCGGTATTTCACGCTTCACAACATCGAAGTATATTGCTGCCAGTTTTTTCATGGGACGGGGGAAGCATCGTCAATGTTGAAAGTAGAAGGTGAAAGACCACACACTTGTATGAAATTCTGGAGAGCTTGATCATAAGTATGAGAAGGTGTGGATGTCACTGAGGTACCGAGAATAACTTCCTGCAATGATGTAGTCTGGAGGAATGAAGCAAGGTAACAATAATGGATGGTATCAGTCATTGTGTATATACCCAAATCCCCATCTTTGATGGGTAAGGAAGATATTCGTTGCTGCAAGGGTCCAAACCCGCCACCTTCTTCAGTGATTAATTGTTGCAAATGATGGAAGAGGTGAAGATCAAAGTGGGATGAATCCTATTGTAAAGCAGATGGGCTGGTTGTCCGTATTGCAAAATACAGTCGTGAAACACCTACACAGTTCCGAAGTAATAACATCTTGCTTTGTGGGTCTTGTAGCTGGCGAATTTCCTGCATTAATCCAATGGTTTTGTCGACTCTATGCATTACCATGTCGCTCTTGAACTGAGCATCTAAACTCTCCGGACCTCCTAATAACTTTACCCCTGAACTTGATCTACCAATACTGTTAGGAAAGACTCCCACCATGTTGGCACGAGGGTCCGGTGATGGCCAAAATATCTCAATTTTGTGGATATTCAAGAACAGCCCCCTTTCCTCACCCTCTGCTTGGATAATATTGAATGCTTTAGAGACCTCCAAAGTATCCCCGATAATGGTACCATCATCTAAGTACCACACATTCAGATTGAGGGTATACTGAGAAGCAATTTTGAGGACTAATGGGTGTAAGGCCAATGCAAACAGGAGAGGTCCAAGGGGGTCATCCTGTTGGACTCCCTGTAAAGAAGAAAGCACATGGTTCCTGTAGTATAGTTGAGCAGGTTTGGTATAGCACAGTTCAACCCACCTGGAGATGGACGAACATTTATTCCTAACCTCTCGGATTAGTACAGACCTGTCGACCAAATTGAATGTGTTTCAAAAATCAACCAGCATCATTATGAGATCATTGTTCATACCTTGATGTTCAATGAACCTGTTGACAAAATGGAGGATACCTTCAGCACCACCCGGTATTCCCACACTAAACTGATATTCGCCCAAATAAGAAGCCATCTCCTTACAAACTAATGTTGCGGAAATTTTCGAGACCAAACGTCACCAAATTGTGCCCACCGCGATAGGTCGTAAGCCACCACCAGGTTTTAGAAGAGGAGTCAAGGGTGCACTAGCTATAGATTGTAACAACTCCTCACTGACAGTAACTACATCACCACTTAAGGCGTCTAATAAATGTTGATCCCTCGGTCCATTATTCCCACAAGATGTACCTTTTGGGAAGCTCTTAATAGCGCTCAGGACTGCACTCGTTGTGATAGAAACAGCTTCAGCACCAATGTTGTCTGATGGGATGAGAGGTTGTGGTGCGTAAGGAAGTTTCTGTGCTAACTCAGCTAATGTGGCTTCATTTGCGGGTGCAATGCCGCGAGAGGATAATACTCTAATGGCAGCAGCATAATGTCCGTAGCTGAGTTTCTTGCGGAAGGATGGAATGTTAGATATGTCACGTTTCTTTTTCCTGCGTTGTTGATTGTATTGTGCCTACTTGGATATATCAAGTAGTTTATGAACCATGGCAGCACAACCTGATGGGTCCTTCCAAGTCAATAAGGCCTGATTAACGGAAGCTATTTGCAAACGTTTCTTGGTTCCAGATTTTTCCTCTACTGTGTTTTTAGGAGCGTATAAATCAGCAGTGCTTCCATTCCATCAGAGAAAAAAATTTAATTATTATACCAAATAAAATTTAATTATTATTATACCAAATATAATTAAATAAAACTATATTCAGAGATACATCTGTTTTTGTCATTTGCCAACAACAACAATAGTCGAACCTGGTATATTACCCAACATAATTTGATCACTTTTTTTATCAGCTTTAACTTTAATTTATATTTTACCAAACGTTCAACTGGATTTTTTTTACACAGCACAATAATGCACATTAGAATGATGCTTTTATAAAACTCATAAAACTATATAACTAAGCCTCAGGTTGAACATTCCATTACATGAGTACCCTTTCCCAACAAACATACCTTTCTTTGTCAGAATTAGCTTATATGACTCTAATAGGACCTTAATGTCGTTCTTACATAAATATATTTGCAAATACAAGGTTCTTCCGAATTTTTGGTACATATAGAACATTTGTCAAAATATGTTTCTTCCCGCAAGTGAACTGAATTTCGATTGTTCCTTTACTCAATACTTTTGCAGAATTTTGATTGTCCATCAACATATCTTGACATTCACATCTCCAAATGTTTTGAATTATGCTTTGTCATCGCATACATGGATTTTCGAGCCAGAGTCGAGTCACCAATCAGAGGTTTTTCCGGCCATTGCCATATTCAATTCAATAATCAGGTCAATCTGCAACTTTGAGATCATTGCAACCACATGACTAACATTGTCCTCCATTAGGTTTGCATCATGTTTAATGTTGCAATTGGCATTTTCCTAATTAATGACATTTTTTATATACTTGCAATCACGGATATAATGTCCATTTTTTCCACAATGGTAACAAGGTCCACCTTTTTGTTTTCCAGTGGCTTTGTTGGTCTTGTTAATCTTATTGAACTTTCCTGTATTGTTCACTTTGAAGTTCTTCTTAAATTTGTTCTCTTCTACATTGTACACTCCATATTGAGAAGATATAGTTTTTTCACGATTTCTAGTTTCTTCCTCGATCTGAATATGTTTTTGCAGCTCCACCAAACTTAGTTTTGGACATATGGAAAAGCTTTTCCTGTAAGTTTTCAAAGATATGGGTAACTTAGCCATAATAACACCCACTTGTGACAATTCAAGAACTTCAACCTTAAGTTTACGCAGTTTAGAGACTAAGAGCTCATGTATTTGATCCATGATGGGTTTTCCTTCGACCATAATAAATTCATAAAACTTAACTACAAGGAATTTACATGTACCACTTTTTTTCCCTTCACATACTTGTTTTCTAACGATGTTTAAATTTCCTTCGGATATTCGATTGGAGTAAAAAGGTCATAGCTACGATCGGAGAATATGTTCCCTGCATATGAGTTCATCTTCTTATCGTTTATTTTTTTTGGTAATTATCTTCTCCTAGTCTTTGTCACTTAGTTCTGGAAAATGCTACAGTTTCAGATCAAGAACGTACCCTAAATTCGAAATAATAAGAAGGAAAACAATTTTATCCTTCCAGCGAGCGAAGTTTTCCCTGTCGAATTTTCCTAACTTAAAGACATCTTGATTCATCAGTTTATAAGCCATTGATTCAGGAACTTTCTCTATAATATCACTTTAGGATTGTTAGAAATTGTACTTGAGATTTTGAAATACAACGCCTTTGAGACGCGTAATCGCTTTCCTTAAAGTGATATTTTCCCCCACTCTTAGAGAGTTGCTAATGGATTTTAGCAAACAACTTCCAGGATACAACGAAGTCTAGAATTTGTGGTTTAGAAAGGCCAGGAATACTCTTAGAACTTTTATATTGGAAGAAGGAAGAATAAGACTATTTCAATAGGGAGAGAAAAAAAGAGAAAAGAAGTTCACATTATAGTTTCTTCTCAATTTAAGTAGAATATAAATAGCACAATAGGTACCACTTGAAGAGACATATCTCATTGGTCATGTCCAATGATAATCAACAAGTGTAATATTAAGAGTTTGTTGGATATTTTCAATATATGTTTGCCGCTACGAAAGTGGCGCCATGGGGGGCGGCAGCCCCACCGGCTGTGTTCGACCTGACAATTCAGATCGCAGGGGTCTAGCGGGCAGCGCCCCTTAACAGAGTGCGAGACAGCGTCTCGTAGAAATCTTTTCTGGTTTTCAAATTCAAAACCTAATTCGTTTTCCAGAATTTTCTATAGAGGCGCCTTTACCCATTAATGGATGCCTTTTGAAAGTGTCTGTAGGAGATGAACAAACATCTCCAAAAGGCATGAATCCCTCTACAAATTGCAAAGGCTTTCTCCCAATTCACAACATCAAAATCTTTGTTTTCTTTTCTCTTTAAGCATCATCAGAATCCCATACTGTGTGTTCTTGGTTGGGTCAAGGGAGTACAAATCTTGAATCCAACAAGTTTTTAAGGCTTCATTGTATCCTGAAAGCAATATTTCATTGACCAATTGTACTCGCCAATTTCTTGGGAAGGTTCGAAATAATTGCTAAAAAAACCGCAAGGCCTTGAAGTCAGTGATACAATATTCTTTTATGTTATTTGGTTTCATCCTCTGGTACCCAAATTTCCAACAGTTTTTAGCAATTAGTTTTTGATAATGGAGGGTGAAACTTCAAATGTAGTTGCTCAATCCTTGTAAGTCATGAACCAGACTTTGAATCGTGTGGAACGTTTTGATGGTGAGAATTTTACTCGTTGGCAAGAGACCGTGAATTTTTTTTCTGATCCCCATCAAGTTGTGGTACATTCTTGAAGATGGATTAGAGGAAATTCCGGCTCTAGAAGACGATGACATTGATGATTTGAAGGCCAGACGTAAGAAGTCAGAAAGATGATTTCATGTGTCGTGGTCATATTTTGAATGCCCAAGAGACTAGTGTTTGAAATGCCCATCGAAGTATTTCGTGTGCAAAGGAATTATGGACTACGCTTAACAACAAATACAAGATTTCTGAAGCAAGCAACAAGAAATTCATGATTTACAACTTCATGGAATTTAAAATGGTTGACAGTAAGTCAAGTATTGCCCAGGTAAGTGAACTTTACTCATTTTTAATCATCTTAAGGATGCTGGAATTGAACTTTCTTCTACCTTTATTGTTGGGGTTATTATTTCTCGTCTTTCCCCTTCTTGGAATGGTTACAAAAAAAAACTTAAGCATGCTGAGACTGACTATGTCTTAGAAGGTTTACAGCCTCATCTTCGTACAGAAGAGGACTCTCGTAAACGAGAAATTAAGGATAGTCAACAAAATGAAAACCATTCTAAGGTTAATAATAAGGAAGAATATAAGATAAACAATTCTTTGAAGCCTAAGAATGATACTCGGTTTAAAAAACAACATCTCAACAAGAAGAAGAAGCACGACTGCTACTCTGTAAGAAACCCGGCCATTATGCTCTTGATTGTTGTCAATGAAGAAAACAAAATAAAAATGAGACAAATATGGTCAAAGACAAACTTGTAATAGTAGTGCAAGCCGCTAATGTTGTTGCTGATAATAGTAGTGGATGGTGGTATGATAGTGGTTCAACCATTTATATCTGTAAGGATAAAGATCTTTACGAGACATACGAACCAGTTATTGGAGAAGGAAACGAAGTTACTTCAGCGAACAACCTACGTAGCATAGTGATTGGCAAAGGCACTGTTGAACTCTTGTTTACTTCGGGAAAGACTGTTACTCTTACTAATATTTTATATGTCCCTAACATTGTGAAAAACCTTGTTTCTGGGGACCTTGTTATGAAGGATGCATTCAAGACGACTTATGAGGCTAATAAGTTTGTATTGTCCAGGAATGGTGTGTTTGTTGGACAAGCATATGCTTGTAATGGAATGATTAAGCTTAATTTATATAATTGTTCTGCTTGTATTGTTGACTCTGTTAATTTATGGCATGGTAGATTAGGACGTGTGAATGATGGTTCTCTTAGAAACATGAAAAGATTAGGATTAATCTCTTATTGCAATTTTGATAATGTTTCTAAATGTGAAATCTGTGTGCAAGCAAAAATACATAGAATGTCTTCTAAATTTGTAGTAAGAAATTCTGTCTTGCTTGAATTAGTACATAGTGATATTGGTGATCTTAAAAATCATATGACTCGTGGTGGAAACAAATATTATGCCACTTTTATCGATGATAGTACTAGGTATGCTTATATTTACTTGATGAAATCCAAGGATGATGTCTTTGATATGTTTAAAATATATAAAGTAGAAGTAGAGACACAATTATGATAGAAAATTAAGATTTTATGCTCTGATCGTGGTGGTAAATATTTTCCTAACGAATTTAAATTCTTTTTTCAAGAGCATGGTTTAATTCATCAATTTATTGCACCTTATACACCTCAACAAAATGGTGTTGCTGAAAGGAAACATAGAACTTTGGTTGAGATGGTTAATGATATGCTTATTAGTTCTAATTTGCCTAATTCTTTGCGGGGTGAAGCTATGTTATCTGCATGCTATATTTTGAATAGAGTTCCTTTGAAAAAACATGAATATTTCTCCTATGAATTGTGGTTTAACAGAAAACCAAACTTGAAAAGACTTAAAGTTTGAGGTTGTTTAGCATATGTTAGGAAGCCTGATCCTAAAAAACCTAAGTTAGGAAATAGGCTTATAAATGTGCTTTTGTAGGTTATTCACTTAACATTATCACTTATAGATTTTTAATCTTTGACACTTTTGAGATTATAGGATATGTAGATGTAGAAATTTTTGAGAACTTGAATAGGAATAGTTCCCAAATGTAACTGTTTTAGCAAAAATGTTCCTACAACACTCTTCGAGATTTGTATTGAACGATATAATCTTAACCGTTGGATGAGTCAAGATTTATACCTGATGGATGAATTGTAGACCATCAATTTTCCTCGTGATGCGTTCTTGATGATGGAGAGTTTCCAGCTAAGCTCTCCAATGATCTTGGATTTCTAAATATTATGATGAATGAAGAGGGGGGGGGGGGGGGGTCCCGCAAGGACGCTTCGATGGCTCAATGAGTAATAGCTCTAAGAAAGTTTTTTTGAGAGAAAAGGATTAAAAAATGTGTACCTTTCTAGTTGAAATTCCTCCTCTATTTATAGGTTGTAGAGGGTATGCATCCAATCAATTACTTGTCTGCATTCATTTTGATAATGTACCTAGACCAAATGCTCTCCAGGTTCATCTTTATTTCAAATCAGAATTATGTATTTAGACATTAAAAATATAATTAGTCCAATAAATAATATATATTCATCCCCTCATTTCAGGATTACCAGATTAATTAATGTATTTGGACTAAATACACATCTAGATTAATTCTAACTTCCTGGTTTGAATTTATGCCTGGTCTTACCATCAACAAATTCATCCACTTTTTAGGATACAGTGAATTTAGTCACCTTTAATAAAGGCCAACAGATTAGGTTTTTAACCCTTAATGGATTTAGGCTTCAACCCATGAACCAATTAAAGGTTTTTGTTTAAGGCTAATGTGCTGAAGATCCTATTAAGCCCATTCCATATTTATGTGGTCCAAACATCGCCCCCTCTTAATTCCCGACTTGTTGGTGGATTAAGAAGAGTGTCCTGGATCAGTTTCTTCATAGTTGTACTCTGACGCCCCCAAGCTACTTGTTGAAGAGACATGGTAGTCTTCTTGCGAACAAGGTTGCATTTGGTGTTGGTGCTGCGGGCTGAGTTTTCCGAATTTAATATGAACGAGTCTTGATGATTGTACTTGCTTCTCTAACAAGTCTTTTTGTTGCATTATGACAAGGTATTTTATTTGCAACGTGGCAAGGCTACTGCATCGAATTCTATAACATCTTCTCACTTCTCTTGGATAATGTATGGGTCTTTTGGATCAAAAATTGTTGTTGGTCTCGTTTTCGAGACCAGAGTTCCTCGTTGCACTGGCACAAAACTTGGTGAGATTTTTTGCTTGCGCTGAGAGTAAGACTTAAGTCTCCACTTATGAGGTGAAGCTCTAGATGCCTGCATAATGGAAGACTTTCTGCCTGTACTGTGGTTGCGGTATAACTTCACTGTTCGGAAAAAGCTAGCATATTTCTTTTGTGAAATATAGATATTTGTGCATATATCGGTAAATGTTATATGAATATACTCCAATTGATGTTCCAACGATGATGGTGATGCCGAGACGTGATTTGCACCTTTTAGATGGTTGTAAAATATCACAACTACTCATGCATTGAAAGCTTGTTAAGTGATTTTCATCTGATGCTTCACCATATCTCATACCTAACAAAGGGAGCATGAGGTAGAATATGAAACTCATCCCTTTGAGATATTCGTATTATATAGTTGTTCTTTCTTTTTTTTTTCTTTTTTTTTTTCCTTTTTTTATTTTTTTTTACACCTTGCTCCTTGCGAATTTTTTTTCTTCTCCTCGCTCTTTTCCTACATGTCCAACAAAGCCACTTCATGCAAATATTTCTTATTTTATTTTTCCTATTTTGCTCCATCTCCAAGTATGCTTCTTTTTGCAAATATTTTTTTTTTTCTCTTTAGCTCTAGCTCCTGATCGGCCAGCAAAACTTTATTATAAAATTTATTTCATTTACTCGTATAATGAACTCTCATTTCCCTGAGAATGGGGTTCCATTGCCCATGGAACAAGGTCCTTGCTGTTCTTGAACCTGCGCTAAACCGGTTTAGATTTAGCTTGCTCGCAAATTTGCACAAGTATTGACTAAGACCGTGCAAAGATATTCTTTTGAAATATTTCTTCTAAACAAAGCCAAGTTGGTTTGGTTCTCACTGCCATGAGATGGGGTTCAACTGCCCATGGAACAAGGTCCTTGATATTTTTGACCCTGCGCTAAACCGGTTTAGCTTGCTTGCAAATTTGCGCAAGTATTGACTAATACCGTGCAAGGAATATTTTTTGAAATATTTCCTCTAATCAAAGCTAAGTTGGGATTGGTGCTAGCTGTGAGAGAGTTATTGTCTAACAGCTCTGGCTAGTTGTGAGAGAGTTATTGTTTAACAGCTTTGGCTAGTACCGAAGTTTGTGCATCATGCATTTGTATATAAATTGTGCACTTGTATGTGAATTATGCATTTGTTGTAGGACTATAAAATATGAATATATTGCAAACAAATGAAGCAATCGTTTAGGTTTGCCTTATGAGGCGTGCATGGATCCAACATCGCAAATATGCATCCCGTATTCAATTGTGAACTATTTCCAAGTTGCTGAAGTTCCAAGTTTTGGGCTCCATTTTGATGATCTTCACTCAATATAACTTCCCTCCTGCTAGCTTATCTATCAGGTATGGTCTTCCACCAGACGCCCCGAGCTGTTCGAATATTGTGAGTAAAACTCGCAACGGTGTGTAGGTCCAATTTTTTTAAACTCGTGCAAGTTTTAACTTGTATCCATCCAAAAGAACATATCGTTGATTGGATCGATGAGCTGGATCGCTAGTTAGACAAACGAACTAAATTGCTGACTGAACCAACGAGTTGGAATGCTGGGTCTAGCAAGTTAGATCATTGGGGAAATCTTTAGTTTGATTGATAGACCAAGGGAGAATGTGCAAGCAAGTAACACTGGAATTGAAGTAGAGACACAATGAAGATATTTTCCATTGATTTGTTGTGAGTATATAACTTGAGATTGCTGATATTTGCGAGGCTAGGCTAAGATAACGTGTGCGAATTGAATACGCTGATTGTGCTGCAACTGAGGTAGAAAGTTTATGTTCATGTCACATACTGTTGATGACAACCATTTTCATACGTGTCGGTACATACGTGTCATTATTTTATCTGGCATAGGAATTGCATCCATACCGAGATACATTGGAGACTACTGCCATAAACAACATCCATGGAAATTTTCTCTTATTTGAAGGTGAAACTTTTCATTTTTTTGTTGTCATAATCCATCTTCTACTCTTCGAGGTATTCCCCTTGACGTTGCTTGTCAAGGTATTTCTCTCGCTCGCACCTGTTGTTCAGCCAATGGCTAGATACCGATTGTCGTTCAGATTCTATGATGGCGTGATGTCTTTTGTAGCAATCATTTTTCTTCGATACATTACTTGCTTCAGGAGCTTTCCTTTCTGATGATTCATGTGTCATATCTTAATCACTTCGTACCTCGCCAACCCTCATGTGAAGATCGTACAAGCTTGTGTAGAATAATACTTTTATTACTAGTTTGCGATCTCTTATCCAGTGAGGCCTTCAATAATATGTTTTCCTTATATCTATCTCTTGTAATATTTCATATAGACTTAGATCTACAGGTGTTAATCCTTCAAATCCACTTGCACAATACGCGAAGCTACACGAAAGCCTCTATTGGCATGGGAGTTTGGATGCGAGTTTAACATGTTTGTTTGATGTTGATCTTAATCTCTTTGGGATTGTTCATATTGTTACCTTCATTTAATTGGAGAGTCGCAATACGTACCCAGCGATTTCCTCTACTTACCTCCATGGGGATAAGTTTTCATAGAGGGACATCCTGATGATTTATTTGTAGGTAAGGTTTTAACTTCTTATCGAAATGGGTGATCAACATCGCTCCAAGTTTGTCACATTCTCGCATCGGCATTGTCGTTCACATCGCCCTGACTTGCTTTTGATGTAGAAATGGATCTTGATTTTGAGTTCTGAATATTCCTTTTCTTCCCCACGGTGGGCACCAAAAGATGTTGTAGCAAAAATGTTCCTACAACACTCCTCGAGATTTATATTGAAAGATATAATCTTAACCGTTGGATGAGTCAATATTTATACCTTATGGATGAATTGTAGACTATCAATTTTCATCGTGATACGTTTTTGATGATGAAGAGTTTCCAGCTCAGCTCTCCAATGATCTTGGCTTTCTAAATATTATTGATGAATGAAGAAGGAGGGGTACCTGCAAGGACGCTCCGATGCCTCAATGAGTAAGAGCTCTAAGAAGGTTTTTGTGGAGAGAAAAGGATTAGAAAATATGTACCTTTCTAGTTAAAATTCCTCCTCTATTTATAGGTTGTAGGGGGTATGCATCCAGTCAATTACTTGTCTGCATTCATTTTGATAATGTACCTAGACCAAATGCTCTTCGGGTTCATCTTCATTTCAAATCAGAATTATGTATCTAGACATTAAAAATATACTTAGTCCAATGAATAATCTATATTCATCCCCTCGTTTCAGGATGACCAGATTAATTAATGTATTGGGACTGAATACACATCTAGATTAATTCTAACTTCCTGGTTTTAATTTATGCCTGGTCTTACCATCAACAAATTCATCCACATTTTAGGATACAATGAATTTAGTCACCTTTAATAAAGGCCAACAGATTTGGTTTTTAACCCTTAATGGATTTAGGCTTCAACCCATGACCCAATTAAAGGTTTTTGTTTAAGGCTAATGTGATGAAGATCCTATTAAGCCAATTCCATATTTATGTGGTCCAAATAATAAACCACAAAAAACCCACCGTTACCTAGTCTAGAATCTGTGGAGACTAATGACAATGATGAACATTTTTTTCCTACTTAAGACAAAGAAGATAATTCAGTACCTATTGAACATATCGAATCTAGAAAGAATAAGAGAGAAAGAATAGAGAAAAACTATGGTCCATATTTTATAACATATCTTGTAGAAAGTAGTAAGAATGAAATTCTTAGTGTTACTAAGTATGTTATGCATGTTGATGATGATCCTAAAAGTTATGCCGAGGTTATGAGTTCCAAAAATGCTAGTTTCTGGAAAGAGTCTATCAATGATGAAAAAAATTCACTTTTGTCTAACGGTACTTGGATATATTGAGATTTACCTCCTAGCGTAAAGCCTATTGGATGTAAAGAGATATTCAAGATAAAGTTGAATGTTAATGGTTCCATTGATAAGTTCTGTTAGAGCACTGCTCGGTCGAACTCGCAAGCGTTGCTATCTCAAGCTTTTTTGTCAAGTTTAGTTGATCAATACTATATACTTGATTTTTAGTCTACTTATAGCTATGTCTCGGATTATGATAGGAGTGTGTAGTTGAGCTTTAGACTTCACGGCTTTCACCAATTAAAGAAGAAGATCTATTGAAGAGCTTGGAGGAACTTCGACGATAAAAGGTATGTGGAGACTAAAACTTATCTATCACTCAGAAGTATATTCAATTCTATCTTCTAATGATACTAAGTCGTATAGCTATATAGACTTTGTTTATGCACATTTGAAATTTCGATCCGAGTTTATCTCGTTTATATATTTCTCGAAATACAAGTTTGAAGCTTTCTTAACTTTGGCTTAACTTCATCATCTACTTGACAAGTTTAGTTGTAGACAACTCGTTGTTGAAAACTAAACATTAAGTCAACATGATCATGTGAAAATTACCTTGAACATCTTACATGATTTGTGTGAGACAATCATTTGATGTTAACTTGGGAAGTTTCGTATTGATCAATTAATCATTTGAAAATTACTTGAAGCTAGTGGTATGTATAAGTTTACCACTGTTGTCTTCTAAGGATGTTTCAATGATTGAATGAGAGTTTTAGAACTACTACCAAGTTACAGCACAGTATGCGTACCTAGTATGCGAACTGTGAAGTATTAGTTCAAGTTCGGAACTCTTGTTTGCGAACTGTGTTTGCGAATGAGTTTACCTGTGATAAGTATGGAACGGTGGTTTATGAATGCCAAGACTAGGAAAGGTTTTGAACTGTGGTTCGCGTACTCAGTTTGCTAACACGGTAGTTAGTTTCTAAAATCGGTTAGTATGACAACTCATACTCATGAACTCAGGTTTGTTTTTGAACTTTGTTTGCGAACTAAAGTCCCTGGAACTTTAATGAATTAAGGTATGCGAACTTGTTTTGCAAACCTTGGCATTATTTTCGTGAATTGGTTCTTGTATAAGTACTTTGTACACTTACAAACCAAAGCGAATATGCTTCAAATTATTCATGGATATTTCTATGAGATAGTGAACATTTGAACAACTCTCTTAAAGCATATTTAGATTCATTTGATTATCTATCATAATTGATTGATTATCATATTTGATATGGAAGTGTTAGATGAATATGACTAAGCTAAAAGTGTTCATATGGCTAACTTCGGTTAACTGTTATTGAGTCAACTTTATACACGTTTAGGTACGGTTCACCCATATATAAATATAGGTATATTTCATTTGTGTGTATCAAGCTAATACAATCTAACGGTGGATATTGATTGCTTATTTTCTAAGCAAACTTAGCTTGAACCTTAAATCAAGAGTTCATCTAACGGTGGATATTAATTGCTTTGTTACTAAGCTATCTTAGTTTTGATTGTAAGCAACCCTGATTTCAAAGACTATATAAGGGAGAAATCTAGCATCTGGGAAACCTAATCCCGACACTCTCGTGTGTTCTAGTTGCAAACTAGATTCGATTCTCCATTAACCTAGGTTTCCAGTTCTTCTGAAAACCATTACTAGGTTTAACGACTTGAAGACTTCATTTGGGATTCGTGAAGCCAGGTCCAACTATTTTCTCTGTAGTTACATATCCTGATCTTACTTTTTCTATCGTATTGAGTTTAATCTTCTCTAAGATTTTCTCGAGATTTATCTCTGATAGGTAAGATATAAAAAGTAATCACAACAGTTTCTTCGTCTCAGACTCTTGTGATTCCGCAATAACTTCTTCTGTTAATCAGTTAGGTTATTGTGAGGTGACTAATATTTCTAGGTTGCTCTTCAGGAGTATAAGACCGGATTATTAGTTATGTTTCCTGTTCACCTTGATCTTTATCTTTAGACGGAAACAACAAATAGAATAGACTTATCAGTGGGAGACAGATTTGTTTATAAGTCTTCGACTTTGGGTCGTAGTAACTTCTAGGCTATAAAGGACGTCAGCTAGGGGAATCAAGTGCGCAGGATCTTACGAGATTCAAGAGGCGTTAGGAACGTAACTGTACTGAAAAGACGAGGGTACCCAAATATACCTCAATCTAAAACTTTTCCACCTATAAGTCCTTTCTCCGAAAGTGATTGTCTATGGACTGAGTCGAGACAATACAACTAATCGGTTCACACTTCGTGTGATCGTCTATGGATATGAGATCGAGACAATACAAAATCTAAACCAACTTCGTATAGTTGAGACCAAGCAACTAAACCTATAGTTCACCTAGTTCCCTCAGTATCCCTGCGCCTCCAACTTGTAATAAGTCATGCACTTGGAACAATTCATTTGGTTCGTATTCCAAACAGTAAAGGAACAACAAATCTGTTCGGTAACAACTCTTTTCAAACAACGTGATATGAGTTTGACAAAAGGCTCTTCCGTTTATTCCAATAAACTCCTTTGTCAGGTTCTTAGATCTATCTATTAAACAACTACCAAAGTAATTGTCTAGACTATGCAATCAATACTCTTAATCACAAAGAATTGTATTGATGCCGATCTACTCAACTAATCAATCAAGGTTATCACAAAGATAAACCGATTATAGTTGGATCCCCAGCCGATCAAGTTTTGTGCACACCAAATATTATGAACTCAAATAAGAAATCTTTTTTGTATTCAAATCTTCTTGGATCTTCAATAAACACCTGCACACAAACAACTTGAATCTCTTTTGATCAATCACACACAGAATGAAGTCAGTTAACAATGGATTATCACAAGAAGTCTTTAGATCTACAAACAGTTTTAAAGATCCCCGTTGACACTTCGATATAGTTTGAGTGAATCTTATATCAGAAGAGAAGATTCTCAAGCATAAACAAACTAGGTGCAATCAAAGTTCAACAACCGCTTGTCAATCAAATCAATCGAAAACTAATAATAAAATTCAATTATCTAGTTTCCCACCAACGGTACTCGTAGAGCTTCCCAATCCTAAAGAAGCCTTTAAAACGAGCGGTCGTAAGAGATTTCGCCTAATTAGGGTACTTTCCTCTCCGAATAGACGACTCCACCAGTAACAACACAACTAGGTAGTTTTGCTGGCTCTGAGGATTAGTTTGCTTAAAATGCAAACTTCAATATTTATAGACCAAGGAAGTTTGGACACCAAGGAATTTCCAAAACCGAATATTCTCAAAGATATGCAATAAAGGAAAAATCAGTTTTCATAATTCCTGGAAATGCACTGTCCAAATATTGACCGAAATCTCAGTAGAAAATCTCCAATTAGGAAATGCACATTACTAATTTTTATTTTCTAAAGATATGCATTTAATTGCTGGAAATTAAAAGCATATAAAAACTAAAAACCTTAATTAAAAGATTCTCAATTTATTTCGATCCAGGATTCTCCTTTAGCTATTAAGGAATATCTTTGAATAATAAAAGATAAGAGTTACTGCACATGTTCAAAGTATGTCGACATCTTTACTTTGTAAATCCTTTTTCATATTTACAATCTTAGAACCGATTTTCCACACTTCCAAACAAGTTTAGAATTGGTTCATCTGACTTCCAAGAACCATGTGATTGATTATCCTATCAAATCACCATTAATGGGTTTCACGGTTCTACCAAAACAAGTTTCGGTTCTACCTCCATGTGGGTACTAGGATCAGTCACACTAGCTTTCCAAAAATTGGTTGACTAGGTACTAGGATCGGTTACCACATATTTATGGTATTTAACTTGTATTCGGTTGCACAAGTCATAGGATCGGTTACCAATTACTAAGACTTGTTGTACCTCTTACAAGGATCGATTCCTCATGCTTGTGATCGGTTGCACCTCTTACTAGGATCGGTTCCCCAATGTCTAGAGTTGGTCATACCAATTACAACAAATCGATCATACCATCTCAGGTAATTACTTAAGATCGGTTTTACTAATAAAAGTCATACCAATACAAAAGTCAGGCATTGTGAATAGTTTTACCAAGATACATAAACAAGTTATGAGCGGTTATACTAAACACACATATTGGCAATCCAAAGATTTCCAATGAATAACAATACCAATAAGCCTAGGGATTTCCCTTTCGATTCACAAAACAAGTTTATGAATGTACTTCCTTTAAACGAATGTAAAACACTGTTTCCTAGGACGAAATCTTCACCCATACCCATACATAATCACAATAGCATTCATACGATTATGTCAATGTCTTATATACGAAGTTCAAAAGATAGACGTTATACTTCGTATTGTAATTCCTTAATACTATGTTTAACTAGAGTATAATCATTCACAGCTTCGCAGTTATGTTTTCAATATGCACGACTTGAAAGATATGTTAGGAATGAAACAGTTCAAGTCAAATATTACTAACCTCAAGTGGAAGGATGATTTCGTCGTTGTAGCTCTTTACTTCTTCACATTCTTCAAGTCTTCACGTAATACTTGTAAGTCTCATATCCTAGTAACTTTCTAGCTAACCTATACGAAGTTGACTCTAGTAAATAATCAAGCGACTCTTTAAATGAGTTTTGATTCAATAAAAATATGAAAACCAAACTTGACATACCAACGCTTGGTGGGTTCAACCGAGATATGCTCTAACATGTACTATAATAGGTGTTAGACTTGGTTAGGGCTTAACTACATTCCAGTCCGTAGTTAACTTGTAGTAGGCTAAAGTCTGTAGCGTCTTAATACAGTGTGGTGTTCAAGTCCGGACTAGGTCGCGTGGGTTTTCTGCATTTGCGGTTTCCTTGATAACAAAATTTCTGGTGTATGTGTTATTTCTTTTCCGTATTATATTTTCTTTATATAATTGAAATATCACAGGTTGTGCGTAGTTCAATCATAGTTGATAAATCTGACCTTGTTTGTTGGATATGACTTGATTGACACTCGGACATTGGTCTTTGGCACTATTTGAGTTATTCTCATAACAATCAGGTTTACGGATTTCTATATGTTTGATTTACTGATTGTGTTGAGAAAGAGATAAAACTCTTTAATATATTTCCTGATTGAGACTCAGTAACTTGGTACTCTCATAATTATATTGGAGTTTAGTCCATACAGATTTCCGAACAAAATAGTTCGGTGTGGTTGTTGAACCCTCGCGTTTTCAATTGGTATCAGAGCAGGAAAACACGATTAACCTAATAAGTTTGTGATTTTTTGATCCTAAAGTTTGTCCTGATGGGAAATCACTTTGGGAAACTTTTTCTGTTCATCTGTGACGCACACAAGAAATCCTTAAAGGTTGTTCAGAGTTTATTTTCAACATGACCTCTGGTCTTTCAAGATAATCTCGAGTCAACTAAGATGTTAAAAACCTTAGCTGATGGAAACCAATATAAAGGGAAAAAGAAGGGTCCTCTAAGAAAAGTCGATACAGGAAACGTGCTGACAAAATCTCAAGGATATGGAATCTCACTAGACTGCTACTCAATCTATTTGAGGAAAACTATCATGATGGATCTATAGACAAAGATCTGTTTACGGCTTTTGAAGACGTTTTTATATTCTTGAGACGACTTAATTCGATTAAGGAAAAGGTTATTCCTTGTGTTTGTTCCGATCCTGTCAAGTCATGTATTCATGATGAACAGACTGGTCATGTTAACAACTCGTGTAATATCAGTAAAAAGATTCTTGCTGAGTTTGTTAGGAGTCCCAAAGATCGGAAAAAACCCATCTCTTAATCGTGAGAAGAAAGAATCAAGGGGAATAATTAACCCTGAGTATCATCACTATTATGATTATACCTATGGTACAAATCACAAAAAATATCGACCCGAGATGGTCCGTGAGCAGCCTCCTGCCCATCTAGCTTCTTTGTAACATGAATTGGCTTCACCCCATCTGTATATAGCTTGAGATGGGCCAAGTAACAGATTGATAAGCTTTGTGCATTTTTATTATTTTGGGTTAGTTTTTTATTATCATTAATTTTTCCTTCAGGTGATTCAAAGTAAACTGTTTACAGTTTATGAGAAAAGCTTCTTAGCAGAGTGTTACTGGCAATTAAAGTATTCCAATGTGTTGAGGAAACTCCAATTGTGTAATACTATCAAAGTCAGGTTATTCTTGCTCACCTGAGTCTAAATAATGGTATGGAGAATACTGTTCTTCTACCATATTTTTCACTGTGACTGGAAGTGAATATCAATATTTCTTGTGCTCTGGATATTTTTTCAAAATCATTCATTGAGCTAAGAATAATTATTATATTGATATAAAATTTTCACAGTGTGTGTTTCCATTGTTTATGAATTTTGTCTTGATTTTCAAGATATGTAAATCTGATTTACATGGGGCACGGTATCAGTATGGGTCCAAGCCCGCTAAGGATCTATAAAAGGTTATGGTATGCGTACCCTTCTTCTTCTCCACATCGTCCGCGTACGTGAAAAAAGTTTTTTTTAGGGTTTTCGTACCAGCACCATCGAATCTTAAAATTGGATCAAGAAAGAGTGAAGTAGGCAATCATCTACAAGGGAGTTCATCAAGTAAGATTCTTATCTTGTTTTTCTTCTCTCAATTTACTATTTCTAGCTATTAATGGGTAGTTCTAATGGAGATAATAAGAGACCAAGAAAAATTTCTAAGGGTCTTGTTACTTCCACTCTCATGAGTAAGATTATACCAAGTGATCAAGATTCTATTAGAATCGTGTTTGTTAATGATTCTAGTAGTAAGTGTTAGAGCACTGCTCGGTCGAACTCGCAAGAGTTGCTATCTCAAGCTTGTTGTCAAGTTTAGTTGCCAAAACTATAAGTCTTGATTTCTAGTCTACTTATAGCTAAGTCTCGGACTAGGATAGAAAGTGTAGTTGAGCTCTAGACTCCACGGCGTTCATCATACAAAGACGAAGAACTACTCAAGGAACTGGTGGAACTTCATCGACTAAAAGGTATGTGGAGACTTGAACTTATCTATCATTAAAAAGTCTATCTCCTATCTTGAGACAAAAGTTGTATTGCTATATAGACTTCGATTATACACATTTTCTATTTCGAGCCGAGTTTATCTCGCTTATCTATTTCTCGAAATATGTGTTGGTAAGCTTTCGCTTATGCCAAGTTCATCTTTACAAGTGACGAAAGTCATGTTGATTATTTCAATATCTTGAAAATTGCTTTGATGAAAAATAGTGTGTGAATAACCTCTATTTAACATCCTCTAAGAATGTTTTAATGGTTGAAATGAGAGTTTAGAATATATAACCTTGAATGGATATACACATTGTATGTGAACTCATACGTGTGTAAGTCCAAAATCCTTGAACCAAAGTATGCGTACTTTGCTGTTAAGGATAACCGGAACTAAAGTTCGCGTACCGGTACGCATACTGTCGGAAGTTCACGTCCCGTGAATTTTTGCTGGAGTTTGTGAACTGAAAACAAACTTAAACCGGGTACTTAAGTATGCGTACCGGTACGCATACTTGAGTGGGTTATTTTCTAAAAACGGTTTATTCGTGAACTTAAACTTATATAAACTAAGGAATGCATACCTGCAAACCGTGGCTATAAAGTTCATGAATCGATTCGAGTGAATCAAAATCGTTTTTGCTTCGATTGTGTCTTATATACTTCTATGAGATCTAAGCAAATGAACAACTCTCTAACTAGTTCTTTTGAGTAATTTGAACTAGTTATGGTGAAGATGAATAGGGTTGATAAGAAAGTGCTCATATGGCTAACCATTTGGTTAAATACTGTTGAACCAACTAGGTGTACACGTTAAGATACGGTTACACAAACCTAAATGGACGTGCATTTCATTTGTGTATAACAAGCTAAGTTCGATCTAACGGTTGAAAGATATTAGCTTGAATCTAATCAGGTTTTCATCTAACAGTGAATATTGAATGCTTTGTTACCAAGGTAACTTAGATTGCAAACCCTGATTTGGAGACTATATAAAGGAGAACTCTAACAACTGGGAAAGTTAATCCCCACACCTCCTGTGTGATATTAGTTGTATAAGCTAGAGTCTATTCTCCTTTAACCTTAAGTTTCTATCGAGACCCTGTAGGTTAACGACTTGAAGACTTCATTAGGATTGTGAAGCCAGACCTGTAGATATCGTCGAAATCGGTTAAGATCTTTAAAATATCTAAAATGGAAAAAACCCGTGGAAATTATTATTATAGAAGTCGCCACCCAACTTGGGGAGTTGGGACCCAAAATAAGCACTGGTCTAATTTTACAGAGATACGTCCGGGAATCAAGATACGGGTTAGGAAGGTGTGAGGCACCTAGCCCGTCCAATCCGAAGGCTGACCTCTACTTTGTATTTGGGATACTAGGGTTTTTATTTTAAAAAAATAAAAAATCTATTTTATTCTCGTACAATTATTACCTGCAAAATATTAAAATATTAGACACCCACAATTGAATAACTAAATCAAATTCTAAAACAAAAATTATTATTATTATTATCTAATTAAAATTATTCCGAATTATGCAATCACAATTAATTAATCAATTACCCAAATCAGTATTATCATTATTTGTTTAACCATTATTATTTCCATTC
Organism: Papaver atlanticum; assembly: GCA_023531105.1. NCBI lineage: Eukaryota > Viridiplantae > Streptophyta > Magnoliopsida > Ranunculales > Papaveraceae > Papaver > Papaver atlanticum. The sequence goes on along the minus strand of JAJJMB010011511.1, from coordinate 452,426 downwards.
AATTTTGAGTTTCTAACAGGGAATCAACAAGAGGCCCAGTAAAGCCTTTCACGTTCAAAACGACGAAAGCCCGTCGTCTCACCTACCTATCAGTCCACTAATGCTTTGCAGCGTGCTTAGACAAACGATTGAGTAATCAAATAGAAGCTAGCTAGCAAGATTGTTGGAAGATTGTATATTAATTAAATTCCACTACATGCGCATAAACAAGATGAAATCAGGTATAGCAAAATCATAGAATAAAGACTCTTTATCACGGTGATGCTGGATTAAATCATCATACCATTTTCATTGCCATTCTACATGTCTCCATGGTCATCAGTAAGCATCAAATACAAAAAAAAAAAAAAAAAAAAAAAAACCAATTATAAAGTTACGACTAACCTGATTTCGTCGTAAGCAGGACTTTATGTTACTTAATTAGGTAGAGATAAACCAACAACGATCATTATTCGCCAAATCGTATCCAAGCCATCATATTATTATCAAAATCTTTATTGT
>JAJJMB010011511.1:318440-451915 GCA_023531105.1 Papaver atlanticum | reverse complement strand
GCCAAATCGTATCCAAGCCATCATATTATTATCAAAATCTTTATTGTACCAATTTTTCTCCAATACTACTAGTTTTTTCTCTTTTCTGATTTCTATCGAATTGCCTCTTAATGTTTCCGACCCTCAAACCTTTTTCTTCAAAACACCAAAACTAGCTCACTATTTATAGCTTTTTCCAATTAATTTTGACCCTCGGATTAATTGACCTCAATCGAGCGGCTCACATCAAAAACCTAAATATTCTTACTAATTTAATTATTATTATTTCCACTGAATAAAGATCTTAATTATTATTTGATTTTATTTTCCAAAAAGACAAAAGATATCAATTAATTCTAAAATCTTTGTGAACAGGGAAAGCTTGGTAGCAAAGCTAAATGGTGTCGACACCTTACACACATTGCTACTGGGTACGGACGGCAGACATATGGGCCCCGTACTAGTCAGGGATATCTTAAAATGGACATGAACTTGGTGGTAATAATTAGTGGTCATTGGATTATTGACTCACTTTAACTTGGTCTTCAGAACTAGTGGGCACTTTGGTCTTACGTGAATGCATGATTTCTTAGTGGGCTATGAATTTAGCTCCGGCGGAATAAGTCTATATGTGTTCCATTTCTAAGGTGGTATCCACGACCCTGGCTTACACTCATAACAGACTTTTAACACTTAATACTTCGGATACGATTTTGTGGCGGACTTTCGTGACCGTGCAAAATTGGGGTGTCTACAAGACCCAACTATTTTCTCTGTAGTTGCGTGATCTGATCTTGTTGTTTCTATCGTATTGAGTACAATTGTAAAATTGGCTCGAGATTAATTTCTCCGATAGGCAAGCTAGAAAAGTAGTCACAAACATCTTCGTTTCATCGTTTGTGATTCCACAATATCTTGTTGTGCTAGTCGATTAAGATTATTGTGAAGTGATTGATAATTCTAGGTTGTTCTTCGGGAATATAAGTTCGGGTTATCGATTGGTTCCTGTTCACCTTGATTTATCAAAAGACGGAACAAAACTCGTAGGTATTTCTGTGGGAGACAGATTTATCTATTCCTATAGACTTTTCTATGTGAGACAGATTTGTTTATTAAAGTCTTCGACTTTGGGTCATAGCAACTCTTAGTTGTGGGTAAGATCAGCTAAGGGAATCAAGTGTGTAGTACCCTGTTAGGATCAGAGACGTAAGGAGCGCAACTGTACCTTGGATCAGTGTGAGATTGATTAGGGTTCAACTATAGTCCAGACCGAAGTTAGTTTGTAGTAGGCTAGTGTCTGTAGCGGCTTAATACAGTGTGTGTTCAATCTGGACTAGGTCCCAGGGTTTTTCAGCATTTGCGGTTTCCTCGTTAAAAAAACTTCTGGTGTCTGTGTTATTTCTTTTCCGCATTATATTTTGTTATATAATTGAAATATCACAGGTTGTGCGTTGAATCGATCAATTGGTAAATCCAACCTTTGGTTGTTGATTGAAATTGATTGATACTTGAACATTGGTCTTTGGTACCGTTCAAGTTAATTTCTCTTGTATTCAATTAGACTCGCAGATTTCTATTTGCTTGAGTAAGTATTGAATCGAGAAATTGAGATATAACTCCTTGATATACTTTTTATTAAGATTAAGTCTAACTGTCTAGTTGATTCTCTTAAAAAGTATATTGGAGATAGTCCATACAGATTGCTAAGAGAATTATTGGGTGAGGTAGTTGTACCCCCACTTTTTCAATTGGTATCAGAGCAGGCGAACACATTAAAGACCTCATAAGTCTGTGTTTGTAGCGATCCGATATGGACAGAAGTGCCTTCTCAATAAATGCACCACTAGATCCAGGGATTCCAGAATTCTCTTCCATGACTGATTTAATAAAATCTGTAGAATAAATTCTATCTAAACCTCCTCCAGGTTCAAAATCCCTTGAAGGTTTTTTCAGGGCTTGAAAATAAACTTGAAAGCTTATCTTCTGATGTTGATTTATTTCTCCAGAAAGAACAAGAGTCTCTTGACAGGCTAAATCAAGTTCTGATGAACAATATTTATGTTGAGGTTCATATTGATTTGCTAATCAGCAATACTCCTCCCCTGCGTAATCCAATTAGTTGTAACAAACGAAACGAATTACAAGAGGAGTTTAAATCTCAGTTATCTGAGTACATCACCTCAAATCATGAGTCGTTTCATTGATCAATCCCTGATACCTCCTATCAAGATAGTAGTATTGTCTTGTTTTATGAAGAAGCTAGGACGTATCTTTTTATCAAAAGAGTTTCCCTTCACAGTACTAAAAACTATATGGAGAAACTGTTTTTTATAAGTTGGAAAACGAGAAATCATAAACACAATATTTTTTGGGTTCTCTTGAAGTTCTTCGATAAACTTATAAAAACAATTTCCTGGGAGTTTCTCAACCCTACAAGATGTAAGAGTTGCTGGAAAGAAACCCTTTCTTGGTGTCATGGCACTCAAGACTAGTATACACTGTGTCTTGATGACCACACGTTTCTACTCAAGAGATTTATTTGTTGAGTCCTTACTCCAAATACCTTGTTTTAGTTATCCAAACAGGTCCCTCTTGCACTTGTTTAGTTCACACTACTTGAACTCGGTTCCCGTACGTTTTTAATCCAGAACGCACTTGAACCAGGCCAAGTCCACCGCTCGACACATTAAAAGAGGAAAACTAACTTCGTTCTCCTCGTCTCTTCTTCTTCTCAATAGTTTGTGAACGAAAATAAAGAAACTCAAGACGTTCGTGAACTATTGATTTCCATAACTTCAATTCTCAATCGTTTTGAGTGTTCTTGGATTCATTATCTTCACTACAAAAAATTACTCTACGGGCTGGCATTCGTTGCTCGTTTCCTTATGAATCAGGTGTCCCACCATTAGCATCAGTTCTTGAACAGGAAAGGAAAATTCAATAGTCCATAAACCAAGTAAGTTTCTTAACATTTCTTTGAGAGTTCTTTGTCAAAAATGGCACATAGGAGAGCTAGTCATGCTGGTAGTTCAAGTGGTCAAGCAGGGGTTAGTTCTTTTTTCAATCCCAGTATCCGTGCTAGGTTTGTCAACCCTGCTGCTCGTGTACTCTATTTGGAGTATAAGAATAAACAACCAATTTTTGAAAGGTATTATGATGAGTCAGAAATTGAGGTACAAGGTTTATCTGATTTTTTCAAAAATCACTCTTGGGGTATTATTCACAAGGCATTAGGAATTGCCCGTATTGAAATGACTGCACAGTTTTATGCTAATATTCATGATCCAGACCCAGCCAATTGCATGTTCAAGACTATGGTTGGTGGTATTACTTTCACCGTGGATTGTCATATTATTGCTTACTTGTTGGATTTAACTCATATTGGTAATGCTCTATTCCCTCCTCCTGAGAATAAAAGATTGACTCCACAAGTGATGTCAAATCGTCTCTTTAATAGAGATGTCTCTCGGAGAGATGGCAAGATTTTTGTTGGTGGCACTGGGTTGTTCCTCAAAGTCGCTGCAAAACTGATTGTAGCCAATATGATGCCAAGCACTATTGACAACAATCTCTGGACCAGGTCTCTTGCTGAATTTATCTGCTATATTGTTGAAGAGAGAGATATAGACTTCTGTGGACTTATTGTTAATCAAATGATAAGTGTGAAACAGACTTCAAAGAAAACTCCAGGATTTCCTTGCCTCATCACAAGGATTTGCAGTCACTTTAATATTACTCCTTTTGGAACTGAGATTGGTGGTCCAAAGGTTCTGAGTAAGGCTAGCATCAAAAAGATGAAGCAATCTTCAACCAGTATCCCATCAAGTACCTCTGCAGCTACAAACTCTGAACGTAATCTCCTTCAAGATGAAGTTGATTGCTTGAAAGAGCAGATGGAGTATGCTGAGGCAGAACATCCAGATCTAATCGAGAAATTTTATGAAATTGCTAGAGATTATTATGGAAGAAGAGAATAATTCTAACTCTAGTAATTCTGTTACATGCTTTATCTGTTAAACTTCTAGTGTTGATCTACTTTTAAAACCTTTAATGGTTGTAATAACTCTTATGTTTAGCTTTGAATGATTTTATCTTTCAATTAAATTGCTACATATGTTAGATCCATAAGAAGTACAAATAATTGTGTTCAAAAGTTATCTCTATTTTGTCGGTATGAAAGTATTGATAAAAGACAGAATGAACATTTGACAATACGAAAGTTAAACCTTTATGTCATTATGCAAATATTGACGGAAGAAAGGATGAACTTTTGTTTACAAAGATTAACTCTATTGTATGTCATTGTGCAAATAGTGATGGAATATAGAATTAATCTTTGTTTATTCCACAGTATTGATCTTCCCTGATATATATATTTTTTTATGTATATACTGTGTGGCTCCATAAGTTATCTTATGTTGAGCATTTCCGATTAAATTAATCATGGGTTCTCTTGTGGTTAATTTAATTGAGTATTTTGGATACAAATTCGTATTCTTATGTGAGTTGTTGTTGTCCAAAGAAATCCTTCTTTTCTTGTGAAAGTAAGGTCTCTCTTGTTTTTCTTTCGGGAATGACATTTTATGGGGGAGAGTTCTTAATTGAACTTGTGCTTAATTGCCAAATCTTTGTGGGGAGTGCGGATGTGGAATATTATAGCGGTTATCTTGTATCTTTATAAATTCCTTGATGAATGCCATTTAGTTTCGGCTATATGATTGCATCTAAAAAGTTGATATGTGCTTTCTTTTGGTCATGAAATGTCTCTATGTAAATTTTATTAGAATACCTTTGCTAATTTTTATTGACAAAAATGGGGAGAATTAATGTGTAGTTCACACTACAAATACATATGGTTTTCGGATCATTATGTAAGGGGGAGTGGTTTCCATGTGAGATGGAGTATTGACTAAGGGGGAGTGATACATATCACCATAGTATTGTTGTCAAAGTTGTGATACAATTGAACTTTGATGCTGTGTAATAATACTATGACACTGTGTAACAATGATTGAGAGTTTTTGTTTTCTCATTGTTATGGCTACGGATCTTCAACAACGATGATGCTGATTTGAATATCTTTGGAATCATTGGAGTACTTGGAAGTGACGAAGATTTCGAGTAATGTTGAAGAACCAAGGAGATCATGCATGTGGAAGAGAAGCTGCAAAGTTTATTTATTTTGTATTCCATATGTATTAATAGTTTTGTCACTAAAATTGACAAAGGGGGAGATTGTTAGAGCACTGCTCGGTCGACCTCGTAAGCGTTGCTATCTCAAACTTGTTTGTCAAGTTTAGTTGCCAAAACTATAAGTCTTGATTTCTAGTCTATCTCCTATCTTGAGACAAAAGTCATATTGCTATATAGACTTCGGTTATACACATTTGCTATTTCGAGCCGAGTTTATCTCGCTTATCTATTTCTCAAAATATGTGTTGGTAAGCTTTCGCTTCGGCCAAGTTCATCTTTACAAGTGACGAAAGTCATGTTGATTATTTCAATATCTTGAAAATTGCTTTGATGAAAAATAGTGTGTGAATAACCGCTATTTAACATCCTCTAAGAATGTTTCAATGATTGAAATGAGAGTTTAGAATATATAACCTTGAATGAATATAAACATTGTATTTGAACTCATACGTGTGTAAGTCCAAAATCCTTGAACCAAAGTATGCGTACTTTGCTGCTCAGGATAACCGGAACTAAAGTCCACGTACCCGTACGCGTACTGCCGGAAGTTCACGTCCTGTGAATTTCTGCTGGAGTTTGTGAACTGAAAACAAACTTAAACCGGGTACTTAAGTATGTGTACCGGTATGCATACTTGAGTGGGTTATTTTCTAAAAAAGGTTTATTCGTGAACTTAAACTTATATAAACCAAGGAATGCATACTTGCAAACCGTGGCTATAAAGTTCATGAATCAATTAGAGTGAATCAAAATCGTTTTTGCTTCGATTGTGTCTTGTATACTTCTATGAGATCTAAGCAATTAAACAACTCTCTAACTAGTTCTTTTGAGTCATTTAAACTAGTTATGGTGAAGATGAATAAGGTTGATATGAAAGTGCTCATATGGCTAACCATTTGGTTAACTAATGTTTAACCAACTAGGTGTACACGTTGAGGTACGGTTACACAAACCTTAATGGACGTGCATTTCATTTGTGTATAACAATCTAAGTTCGATCTAATGGTTGAAAGATATTAGCTTGAATCTAATCAGGTTTTCATCTAACGGTGAATATTGAATGCTTTGTTACCAAGGTAATTTAGATTGCAAACCCTGATTTGGAGACTATATAAAGGAGAACTCTAGCAACTGGGAAAGTTAATCCCCACACCTTCTGTGTGATACTAGTTGTATAAGCTAGAGTCGATTCTCCTTTAACCTTAGGTTTCTATCGAGACCCTGTAGGTGAACGACTTGAAGACTTCATTGGGATTGTGAAGCCAGACCCAACTATTTTCTCTGTAGTTGCGTGATTTTATCTTGCTGTTTCTATCGTACTGAGTACAATTTTAAAATTGGCTCGAGATTAATTTCTCCGATAGGAAAGATAGAAAAGTAGTCACAAATATCTTCGTCTCATCGTTTGTGATTCCACAATATCTTGTTGCGCTAGTCAATTAAGATTATTGTGAGGTGATTGATAATTCTAGGTTGTTCTTCGGGAATATAAGTCCGGGTTATCGATTGGTTCCTGTTCAACTTGATTTATCAAAAGACGAAACAAAATTCGTAGGTATTTCTGTGGGAGACAGATTTATCTATTCCTATAGACTTTTCTGTGTGAGAGAGATTTGTTTATTAAAATCTTCGACTTTGGGTCGTAGCAACTCTTAGTTGTGGGTGAGATCAGCTAAGGGAATCAAGTGTGTAGTACCCTGCTAGGATCAGAGACGTAAGGAGCGCAACTGTACCTTGGATCAGTGTGAGATTGATTGGGGTTCAACTATAGTCCAGATCGAAGTTAGTTTGTAGTAGGCTAGTGTCTGTAGCGGCTTAATACAGTGAGTATTCAATCTGGACTAGGTCCCGGGGTTTTTCAGCATTTGCGGTTTCCTCGTTAAAAAAACTTCTGGTGTCTGTGTTATTTCTTTTCCGCATTATATTTTGTTTTATAATTGAAATATCACAGGTTGTGCGTTGAATCGATCAATTAGTAAATCCAACCTTTGGTTGTTGATTGAAATTGATTGATACTTGAACATTGGTCTTTGGTACCGTTCAAGTTAATTTCTCTTGTATTCAATTAGACTCGTAGATTTCTATTTGCTTGAGTAAGTATTGAATCGAGAAATTGAGATATAACTCCTTGATATACTTTTTATTAAGATTGAGTCTAACTGTCTAGTTGATTTTCTTAAAAAGTATATTGGAGATAGTCCATACAGATTGCTAAAAGAATTATTGGGTGAGGTTGTTGTACTCCCACTTTTTCAGTAAGACCTTTGAAAACAATTTCTACTAGGGATTTCATCCTAGAAAAGAAATTGGTAAAGGAAAGTGGTCATAAATAAGATTTAGCTTGCTTTGAGAAGTTTAATCTTGGTAATATCTTCGATGGTCTTGATGAAGGATTTGACACTCTTACAAGGATCTTTTATGCTAACATCCATGATATTAATATTAAAAAATTTGTCTTCACGACTATGATAAAGAGGCAAAAGATTCAAGTTAATAGAGAGTTGATCTCAAAGATTACCGAAATTCTCATGGGTAATTTTTATTTTCCTAGACCAAAGAAAGAAAAACCATCTTGTAAAATCATTTCTTATGGTCTTTGTCGCAAGAATTTTGATTGGATAGAAGGGAAGTTTCCTACCCAAGATCTTAGTATATCCTTAAGGATCTTTGGTAAACTTGGCATTTCTAATCTTTATCCCTCCACGGTCGAGAACTCTTGGTGGAGTCGTGAATTTGCGGAGTTGGTCTATTTCCTTGAAATGGGTACTCAAGGTCTTGATATTTGTGGATTTATTATTCTTCAAATGGTTTCAATGACGTCATCCAACAAGAAGTTAGGCTTTCCATGCTTAATTGGGTAAATATGTCATGTACATTCAATTGCTCCCATTGGAAACTCTATTGGAACTCTCAAACCAGTTCAAGTATTATCAAACGTATGAAGATGAATTTCTACAAAAAACAAAGATGTAATACTCTTGATGGTTCTTGTGATCATACCACCTTGAGTCTTCTTCAACAAATTCACAAGGGTGTTTTTACGGTCAATTCCAAGGTAAAATGTGTGCAAGAACAATTACTTGTGATTGCTACAAAATTTCCCGAAATCAAGGAAGAAATGGATAAAATTCAAGCCTCTTGGATGGATTCCGATGATGATGAAGATGATGCATAGCTCCTTTGTTCATATCATCTTAATAATTTCTAGGAAACTTCTTGTGAGAATTTATTCTTATGTTTAAGAAGGATAACTAGTGTTTGGTATAACAAATATTGTGACTACATATAGCTATTTCCAACGATTTTCATCTTGCAATGTTTTTAGATTTATTTATTCAAATTCTAAGTTGTTTGGAAGATGAACTTGCAGTATTTAATCTTATTGGTTTTATATATTGCAAATGTTTTATGAGATATATATGCCTTTACGTTCGTGAATTGTGTTATTATCTCATAAATGCTCAAAAGTTAAGTCTATTATGTCTTTATGCATATATTGATAAAAGATAGAATGAATATTTTGAGAAATTCCGCAGTATTGATCTTTCCCTGATCCACTATCATGTGAAAGTACTGTATTTACTCCGTCAGTTCTTATGTTGATTGATTTCCGGCAAAATTAATCAATAAGATCTCCTTGTGGTTAATTTATTCGAGGTTTACTGGATACAAATCCATGTGATTTGTTAATGTCCAAAGAAAACCTTCTTTTCTCGTAAAAGTAAGGTCGCTCATGTTGTTCTCTTGGGAATGACATCAAATGGGGGAGAGTTCTTAATAGAACTTGTGCTTAATTGCCATATCTTTGTGGGGAGAGCGGTTCTGGAATTTGAAGGGGTTAACTTGTATCTAAATAAACTCCTTGATGAATACACTAAGTTTCGACTATGTGAAATCATCGAAAGAAAGTTGATATATTTCTTCTTAGTCAAGAATTATCTTTTGAGAATTCATTATGATCCCATAGTTTTCGTACCTTTGCCAATTTATATTGACAAAAAGGGGAGAATTATTTAGTAGTTCACACTACATACATATGGTTTACGGATCATTATGTAAGGGGGAGTGGATTTCATTCTATAGTTTTTATGTAATACCCTGTATTTTTAGTTACCTTTTCGGGTCGGATTTTAACGAGTTAGCTTAGATTATTGTTTATTATTTCTTAGCACTAAGTGGGTTGCTTGAGCTAGAAAGTTAAGGTGTGAATATAATCACCTAAATAGGAGGAAAATAAAGAGAAATTTATAATTTAAATAGGAAAACAAATTAATAATAATGAAAATGTGTATTAATTGGTAATGTTAATATAGGTTTTATAATAAACATTTGGAAAAAGAATTTTAGAGATTAGAAAACTAAGAATGAGAAGGAGAAAGAGATGAAGCTAGAGTTTTTAGAGAAGAAGGCTATGGATAATCTAGAGGAGATTGTAGCTAATTAAAGGTAGAATGTGAAACCCTTCTCTTTTGGTGTTTTCTTTGTGTGTTTTCTCGTATGATTTTGTATTGTTAGGTTTCCGAAATTTATTCTCATAATTATCTATATTCGATTGATGATCAGGCTTGTTCTATTGATAAATAACATAATTGGGTATCATTGGTTAAAATTTTAGAATAATCCACCGTAAATTCACCGTTGAATGTTTGTTTTAATTTGGCTGATTGATTCTGAAATTCTGGACAGTTTCGCTTTGCAATGGTTTTGGTGTGTTTAGAAAATTTTAATGATTTTATAATGATTTGTTATCTTGACAAAAGTTGTAGCCATCTATGTTTATCTTTATTTGTGCTTTGGATTTGCTCAATTTCAGGTTATTATGAATTTATCATGAATTGTTTGGTAATAACATTTAATCTGCCCAGTTATTATGTTGACCAAGGTTGTGAAATCGTGAATCGTAATGTAAATCGTTTTTTCAGATTTTAAGAATCGAATCGCATAATGAATCGTGAATCGTAGATTCACAGTTCATTTTTAAATCGTATATTTGCTAATAAATAATCAAGTTGTGTGGAAAATTTAGTGTGGGTTACATATTATTTGCCAGTTTTATTATAAAACATGTATAGTTTCAGTGTAATTCACAAAAGAACGATGAGGTGCAGTGGTTATTACCTCATATGAGGGCGCCAGAGGTCTCTGGTTCGACTCCTACTTAACATTTCATTTTTAAATGAATGAATGAATATATTTGTTTGAATGGCGGTGCCCCTACCGAGGATACAAGGATAGGTGGGGCACGATCCAAGGATACTCGTGCAACGGTAGTGTGAATTTATATATGAATGAATATATTTGTTTGAATGGCGGTGCACGTACCGAGGATACACGGATAGGTGGGGAACGACCAAAGGATACTCGTGCAAGTGAGGTTGGCGGTCCCGTGCCGAGGATACATGGATAGGCGGGGGACGAACCGAGGATACTCGTGCATTTAAGAGAATTTGATGGATTGTGAGTTTAGTTGATGAATATACATATATTTAAATCCTTGAAGTTGCGCCATATACTCGTGTTGTACATATTCTCTTTGATTGGTTGGCATGTTTTCATATATTTTGAGAAAGGGAATGCATTCTATTAAACTGTCATCTCATCCCAATTGACATCCTTGTAGATTTATGGAAGTTGGAAGTGGAAGCTAATAATGAGTAGATTAGTGATTGCATTGTTCTCTTGTATTGTTTGAAGTGTAAATTGAAGTAAAATAAATGTATAGTTGAAAATGTTTTGAACGATGTTTAATGTATTCATATGCTTTAATTCATGTATAAAAGTTTCAATTATGTTTGGTATAAAAGTAAATTAGCAAAAATAAAAATAAATTATGCATAAGTCTCTTCCCGACCCGTAACGCTTCGAGTTTGGACCTCCATACGGGTTTTACCCTGGTCCGGAACTCGGGGTGTTACATTTTACCTATTGTGCAAAAGATGGAAGTATTGACTAAAGGGGAGTGATACATATCACCATAGTATTATTTCAAAGTTGTGATGTAATTGGACTTTGATTAATATAATAATACTATGACACTGAATATCAAGGATTAAGAACATTTGTTTTCATATTGTTATTGTTATGGATCTTCAACAAAAATGATGCTGAGTTGAACACATTCAAAATCGATGGAGAACTTGAAGTAACGAAGAATTCAAGGAAGTTGAAGAGCCAAGGAAATCAAGCATGATGGATCAGAAGCTACAAAGTTTATTTATTTTGTAATCCATATGTATTGATAGTTTTTTCACTAAAATTGACAAATGGGGAGATTGTTAGAGCACTGCTCGGTCGAACTCCCAAGTGTTGCTATCTCAATCTTGTTTGTCAAGTTTAGTTGATCAAAACTATATACTTGATTTCTAGTCTACTTATAGCTACGTCTCGGATTAGGATATAAGTGTGTAGTTGAGTTTTAGACTTCACGGCGTTCACCAATTGAAGAAGAAGAACTACTGAAGAGTTAGGAGGGACTTCGACAACAAAAGGTATGTGGAAACTAAAACTTATATATCACTCAGAAGTCAATTCAATTTTATCTTCTAATGAGACTAAGTCGTATAGCTATATAGACTTTGTGTTATACACATTTGAAATTTCGAGCCGAGTTTATCTCGTTTATATATTTCTCGAAATACAAGTTTGAAGATTTCTTAGCTTTGGCTTAACTTCATCATCTACTTGACAAGTTTAGTTGTAGACAACTCGTTGTTGGAAACTAAATATTAAGTTAAGATGATCATGTGAAAATTACCTTGAAAATCTTACATAATTTGTGTGAGACAATCATTTGATGTTAACTTGGGAAGTTTCGTATTGATCAATTAATCATTTGAAAATTAATTGAAGCTAGTGGTATGTGTAAGATTACCATTGTTGTCTTCTAAGGATGTTCCAATGATTGAATGAGATTTTTAGAACTACTACTAATGTCTGGTTACAACACAGTATGCGTACCTAGTATGCGAACTGTGAAGTACTAGTTCAAGTCAGGAACTTTTGTTTGCGAATAGTGTTTGCGAACGAGTTTACATGTGATAGGTCCGGAACTGTGGTTTGCGAACAATGTTTGTGAACAGCAAGACTAGGAAAGGTCCGAAACTGTGGTTCGCGTACTCAGTTTGCAAACACAGTGGTTAGGTTCTAAAATCGGTAAGTATGACAACTCATACTCATGAACTCAGGTTTGTTTGCGAACTAAAGTCCCTAGAACTTTAATGAATTAAGGTATGCGAACTTTTTTTGCAAACCGTGGCATTATGTTCATGAATTGGTTCTTGTATAAGTACTTTGTACACTTACAAACCAAATCGAATATGCTTCAAATTGTCCATGGATATTTCTATGAGATAGTGAACATTTGAACAACTCTCTTAAAGCACATTTAGATTCATTTGATTATCTATCATGATTGATTGATTATCATATTTGATCTAGAAGTGTTAGATGAACGTGGCAAAGCTAAAAGTGTTCATATGGCTAACTTCGGTTAAATGTTATTGAGCCAACTTGTTATACACGTTTAAGTACGGTTTACCCATATCTAAATATAGGTATATTTAATTTGTGTGTATCAAGCTAATACCATCTAACGGTGGAAATTTATTGCTTATTTTCTAAGCAAACTTAGCTTGAATCTTAAATCAGGAGTTCATCTAACGGTGGATATTAATTGCTTTGTTACTAAGCTATCTTAGCTTTGATTGTAAGCAACCCTGATTTGAAAGACTGTATAAGGGAGAACTCTAGCATGTGGGAAACCTAATCCCGACACTCTCGTGTGTCCTAGTTGTAAACTAGAGTCGATTCTCTATTAACCTAGGTTTCCAGTTATTCTGAAAACGATTACTAGGTTTAACGACTTGAAGACTTCATTTGGGATTCTTGAAGCCAGGTCCAACTATTTTCTCTGTAGTTGCGTATCCTTATCTTACTTTTTCTATCGTATTGAGTTTAATCTTCTCTAAGGTATTCTCGAGATTTATCTCCGATAGGTAAGATATAAAAAGTATTCGCAACAGTTTCTTCATCTAAGACTCTTGTGATTCCGTAATAACTTCTTCTGTTAATCAGTTAGGTTATTGTGAGATGACTAATATTTCTAGGATGCTCTTTGGGAATATACGACCGGATTATTAGTTGAGTTTCCTGTTCACCTTGATCGTTATCTTAAGACGGAAACAACTAATATAATAGACTTATCTGTGGGAGACAGATTTGTTTATAAGTCTTCGACTTTGGGTCGTAGCAACTTCTAGGCTGTAAAGGACGTCAGCTAGGGGAATCAAGTGTTTAGGGTCTTGCGAGATTCAAGAGGCGTAAGGAATGCGACTGTACCTTAATCGGTGTGAGACTTGGTTAGGGCTAAACTACATTCCAATCCGAAGTTAACTTATGGTATGCTAGAGTCTGTAGCGGCTATATACAGTGTGGTGTACAAGTATGGACCAGGTCCTGGGATTTTTATGCATTTGCGGTTTCCTTGTTAGCAAAATTTCTGGTGTCTGTGTTATTTCTTTTCCGCATTATATTTTCTTTATATAATTGAAATATTACAGGTTGTGCGTAATTCAATCATAGTTGATAAATCCGACCTTGTTTGTTGGATAAGACTTGATTGACAGTCGGACATTGGTATTTGGTACCATCCGAGTTATTCTTATAACAATCAGGTTCACGGATTTCTATATGTTTTATTTACTGATTATGTTGAGAAAGAGATAAAACTCTTTAATATATTTCCTGATTGAGACTCAGTAACTTTGTGCTCTCAGAATGATATTGGAGTTTATCTCATACAGATTGCCGAACGAAATAGTTGGGTGTGGTTGTTGTACCCTCGCGTTTTCAAGTTCAAAGCCAGATTAGCTGTTAAGGGTTATAAACAAAAACATGGAATTGATTACATTGATATATATGCTCATGTTGCTCGTATCTCATCTATTTGTTGTTTAATTGCCCTTGCATCTGTTCACAAGTTAATTATACGTCAAATGGATGTCAAAACTTCTTTTCTAAATGGTGTTTTAGAAGAAGAGATATATATGGAACAACCTGAAGGTTTCATAATACCAGGCCAAGAAAAGAAGGTTTGCAAGTTGGTTAAATCTCTTTATGGCTTGAAGCAAGCTCCCATGCAATGGCATGAGAAGTTTGACAAAGTAGCTTTGTCATATGGTTTTGTTGTTAATGATGCGGATAAATGTTTCTATAATAAGCATGATAGTTCTAGATGTGCAATTTTCCGTTTGTATGTTGATGATATGTTTATTTTTGGATCTGACATATCCCGTGTAGAAGAAACAAAGAAGTTTCTTAGTTCTAACTGTGATGTGAAGGACTTAGGAGAGGCTGATATAGTCTTAGCAATTATAATCCTAAGAAAGTGATATGAATTTGCTTTAACCCAATCTTATTATATTGAGAAAATTCTCAAGAAGTATGATCATTTTGATGACATCCCGGCCATCACTCCTTTAGACAATAATGTAAAGTTAATGAAGAATACTGGCCGCGCTCATAAGCAACTTGAGTATTCCAGTGTTATTGGAAGTCTTATGTATGTTATGCATTGCAAAAGACCGGACATTTCCCAAGCCGTGGGAGTGTTATGTCGTTTCTCAAGTAACCCAGAAGTTGAATACTGAAGAGCAGTTTCAAGAGTATTGGCTTACTTGAAGGGAACCATTGATTATGGTTTGCATTGTCAAGGCTATCTCGCTGTATTAGAAGGATACAGTGATGCTAACTGGAATAATATTGAATCCAAACCCAAATCTACTAGTGGATGGATTTTTACATTAGGAGGTGCTGCTGTGTCTTGGAGTTCCAGGAAGAAACCCTGTATTTATGATTCAACAATGCTGTCATAATTGATAGCGCTTACGGATGCATGTGCGGAGACATAATGGTCTAGAAACTTACTTGTTGAGATCCCACTTTGGAAGAAGCCAACTCCAGCAGTCCCGGTCAATTGTGATAATCAAGCTACGATTTTTAATGTCACTAACAAGACATATAATGGGAAGTCAAGACGTGCGAGTCTTAGACATCAAATTGTAAGACAATCACTCAAGAGAGGATTAGTTACAGTTAACTTTATTGAATCAAATAAGGACTTGGCAGACCCATTCACAAAGAGTCTACCTAAACCAATATTTTCAATAAAATGTGGGAAAATGGGACTAAACAAGGTTCAATGTGGTACCAACCAGTTATGGATGTGGTTACGGTGCACTAGTTATAAACTTCTGATGGCTGTCGTAAGTGCAATCAAATTAATAATCTTATTTCCACATAATTAACTAGTAATATAATGGAAGTAAGGATCGTTTCCATGAAGAGCAGTGAGTTTTAGTTGTCAAAGTGTCACAAAGGGGGGTTTTGTTTTAGATTTTGAACAAAGTAAATAAAAGCAATTAAAAATATTAAGTTGTATGCAATAGAGAGAGAGATGATCGAGGAATCCTTCTTCGTTAATAAACTATCAATGAGTTAATATATTCATCTATTCGTCATTAATCATAGATTATCACCAACCGTAGAATAACAGGTATGCTTAGCTATTCCGAAAATTCCTTATATCACTGGATAACAGGTACTCTTAGTTACCAGATTCTATTCGTATGAACCACCTTGAGGTACGCTTACAAGATGTAATTCATTCAAATGCTTTAGGGTTTGTGAATTTAGGTTTGATCCTAGTAGTTAGACTCAGTACGCTCGGTCTACTTGCTAGGGTTGTGTCTACGCGCGATTGCTTTACAGAATCCCTCTGCAAGGTTTTACATTCTCTACTTGTGTAAGGAATTATTCGACAATTATGGATATCCAAACCCTTACTAGCAATAGATTAGATCAATAAACATATTCAGTTGGCCACCTAAACAATCTATCAATTAATCATAAGTATTTTTAATAGTAAACACAAACGATAATCATATGAAGAAATCAAAATAGATTCATATATTAAATCAAATCAAGTTTACAAATTAGAATTCATCCTCAATCAATAGGTGTTTAGCTACTCATGGATGTAGAAGCACACATTTTATACATATAAGAAAAGTTTAGAGATATCGTTACGATTGAAGAACCGCTCAGAAACCCTAGCTTTCGATCCGTGTGTTGTTTCTTCTCTCCAAGACTTATAATTTCGTGATCCATTGATGTGATATCATTTTACATGACCTAATAACTTTTTATAGGTTTACATTACTGTGCCATCAAGTATCTCCATCGGTTAAGGAACCCGACCCGAAATTACTAAAGAAAGATCTTAACCGTGAATTTTTGGCTTCAACAGTTTGCATACCCGTTTGCAAACTTAAATTTTGTAATAAAATCCAGAGAAATAAGTTTGCATACCGGTTTGCAAATTGAAATTTCAGTTAAATCCGTTTGCAAACTTGCTTCTCTTCGATATTCGGTAAAACATGTTTTGGTCGTAACTTCTTCGTACGAACTCGGAATGACCTAATTCTTTTTGAATTTTCTTCCTATTTAAATTCTATTCAAGATGGTGAAAACAAATACTGAGTTTGAATGAGTTAAGCTTCGTTTTTGTCCCGTCTCTTGATTTTTGAGCGTTTTGCTCCTTTTCGTCGCACTTCTTCAACTTCTCTTGGACTTTGGCACTTGGATACTTGGAATACTTCTCTTATTAGATATTTTTAGAACTTTGTAGCTCCTTTTTGGATGATTCACCTAATAGACAAATAAGAGAAAACAAGAGTAATGATATGAAAATATGCAAAAATAATAGCTAAAACAAGTATGGAATGGACACTAAAATCATATGAATTCTGTACTTATCAAATTCCCAAACACTTAGCTTTTTATAGTCCTCGAGCAAACTAAATCAGACAAATCCTGAATACAACAACTCTCTTTCATTGAGAAAATGGTTACACTTAGCTAATGCAACATTCCTTTAAACCCCTAGGTGTCCCTAGTGGACGAGTTTTAGTCTCGTGAGGGTTTACAAGAGGTATACCCACAAAACCTACTCCAATTTCTCGCCTTGTAAGAAAAGCTAAGGACAGACACAAAGTAGTAGCTAATAAGATAATCATCCTACAGATTTTCTTTAGCTGCAAACATCCCACATACATTCAAATCATCACATATTAGCAATTACTTACGTGTGACATTCAACCTGATTGCAAAACTCGACTAAGATAGTCATCGTATTTGTTGCAACGTTTGCTGCAACACTCGCATACTGAAATCACATGGATAGATAATAGAATGGAAATAGAAAAGTGAAGTGTGCAAATGTTGACTAAAGTAAAAGATGTTACCCACAATACTTGTATGAATGTCGTCAAAGGATTTTTATTTATAGCAAAATAGTTGAGAGAAGCACCCATTTAACTCGACCACATGATTAAATACTCTAAGCGCATGTTTCTTTTTAGCAAGTATGTGATAGTTCCTTGATCCTGCATTCTACGCTTGTTTAGGCGACGGAGACAGAGAAAACGTTTCACACATACTGCTATCCAAGTGTCGAGAACCTCATCAATAGTCTTTTTGACTTTATATATAATAATGATAGGTTTCACTCATTTCATCGACTACATGATTAATTCCCATGGATCCTGCATTCCACACTTGTTTAGGCGACGGAGACAGGGAGAATCTTCTCTTTGTATTTTTAATAAAATGTCGGTATATGAAGAGGAGCCTAATATATATTTTTTTGATTTTTGATTTTTGGCTCACTCTTTATGAGTGTACGACAATTGTCTATGGGGCTTTTATAAACTCAACCAATGATTACCTTGCTACAACATTCATGGCAGTACTAGAATCCCACCAAATCACTTAGAGAACATATAACTGCAAAAATAAAAAGAAAGTGATTCAGTAATGATTAATTGCGAGGACGAATCTTTCAAACGACTACCATGCTATTGCTAGCACATGAGTTTCGCATTCAATTATGAACGTATATATTTAAGGATTGTAGAACGATAAAGTGGGAATAAAGCTATAGCCGTAGAATCGTTTCAACCTAAAAAGGTTTAAAGTGTCGTCCTAAATAGCTCATAACAAATGAACAATTCCGATATTTATTTTTATAAATTATTCAGAAGATTTTTTTATAGAGAATTTTAAAGCAAATAGTATAAATTTTAACAAAGCAATTCATGCGATCTATTCCAAAGAGAAAACAGTCTGATATGGATAATAATTTAAATTACCACAACAATAATAAGGTAAATAATTAGGTGAATAATGCAAAAGCTATTGAAGTTGTTCAAGCAGTCGTTAATGTCTTTGACACGTCCAAAAACCTGGTGAACCATGCGTATGATAAAGTGAAGAATATAAACTGGAGTTATAATACACTTAGTCAAAAATATAAATTAGTTAAAATAAAAAAGAATATATTTTAGCTACATTTTGAATGAATATTTTTTTGAGACGTCCATAAACTTCAAGCTCTCTCTTTGGGAATTTCACCATTCTTGTGCAGATATATTCTTTTTCAGGTCCAAATTTTTCTACACCGAGAACTGTATATCCTTTCTAGATATTGTTTTGAATTGTCGTAACCTGTTTTTCGGTTTTGATTTTAAATTATCCATATTTCCGTGGATCATGTATTTGTGAACTTTTTGTTCAAACCCACCTTGTAGAAAAATACCAATACATGCTCGTTGTCTTAACACTGTTTCTATGACATGGCCTCCTAAAAATGTAATCATATTCTTGTCAAATTTCTTTAATTGTTAAATCGCGGTTACCTTCCCCATATTCAATGTGATTTTCATTCTTCAAATAAGCCTCAAGTATCTTGATGTCATCTTATAGTTAGATGCCAATATTGCGATGATACTTTTCGTCGCTCTTAATCTGATCAAAATCATCCAACATTAAAAATTTAAAATTGTATTACTATTCTAAATTTTATTCATTTTTTATATTGTTTGAATATTTGTAGCTCATACTTTTTTGCATAATCTTCCATTCATTTTTCGTATCAAATTCATGTTTGAACATTTTTTTTATATTCTAATGACTCAAAAGGTTCGAATCGATAACGTTTTGTTGATCTTGATACTCGGAGAAGTTCTCCAGTTTTTATTCGCAATCAGAATATTTTAGCTCTTGATTAAGGACCCATAAGAATCTCTCAAGAATTAATTGTTCTTTCCTTTGTTGTCTAATGTGTTCTTATTCTTTTCCAGCATCACTATTAGAGCTCTTGATCCTTCACAAAGATTAATTACCTTGTTTCAATTAATGATTACCTTTTCTTATGTCTCTAGGCTTCACCCTGCCTATGTCCTTGGCTCAATCTTTCATCATAGTATATTTTATTTTATCCATGCTTATTCAATATAATTTTTATTAATTAAATTATGAACAATCCCAAGTTCACATTTACATTTTGGACAATAGTTTAGTCTGTAATAAGCCTATTTAATTTGGAAGAGAAGATTCAACATGTTATAAGGGTTCTTAATTTAACAAATTTCTGATGTTTACTTGATTCTAAAGTCTAGTTTCTTCACTGCTAGGTAAATACTCACTACATAGGGCTAAGTAAATAACTTGACTATGATCAAGTAAACTGACAATCAAGATGTTCAACAACAATCAATCTGCAATATGTTTTTGGCTGTCAATGAGAATCATTTTCCATACCTTGACCGATGCTTAACCAAGTTAGTTTGACTCAATTGGAAAAACAGGGTAATACAAAAAATGAGAGTTTATATATCTATGGAATAATAACTGTAAAATTTAAAGATATGATTTTCCAAATTATGAAATTTAAATATGATGAAGCTGCATCCCACATTGCCCTATCTAGTCAACCACTACCCATAATTTGATGTTTAGATTGTAAAGAACGTCGTATTGAAAAACTCACAAATGCATGATTTTAAAGTTTTCTTAATTTTCTGATGCTCTTGCAGTTGTTTATTCGGCTGCAACGTTTAAGGGAGACTGTTAAACGATGGAAACCAAAACTCTCAAACATCTACAACGGATTAATTCATTGAAGTAAACCAAAAGTGTCTGGTCAGCAAAATTTTACAACTTTCTAAATCCTTTTGATATCTTAGATTATGATAGAAATAAAATGTTATAAGAATAAATCTAGACTTACATATGCTAATATGAAGATAACCTTGAAAGGATTTTCATGACATTTCTTGGTTGCTGATAATAAATAAGGTCAATAATAAGAGAACCCCGAGAGTAAACTTCCAGAACTCTGAAATGTCGGGTGAGCTTGATATTATACATTACAATAAACTAAATGGAATTACCAATTCAGACTACCACTGAAGTTAAACCTATGCATCTTACAACAACTAATCAAGCCACTTTATGTCCAAACTGCAAATAAAAGTTAACTGATCAAGATGGAAATCTCACCGTTGTAAGAACCCCTTAGAGAAGATTTTTTTTTCTAAGAAATCACAATCAAATCTTGTGCAATTGACAAACTTAATACCTTGCAACAATCCACACAATAATACAAACCCAAATTAGATCAAATCAATACCCTAGATAACATTCAACCAAATCAATGTTTCTACTCTATGGTCAAAAATTATCAGAGAGAAGTATATTAACACATAAACAACCACACCATCTACCTATAATGAGCATCAGTTGCAAGCTCATCAATTTTCCATGTGATGACACGTACTTCTTGTCTTTGTACATTCCCTTATTAAGCATGTGAAGAATATCATATAAATGTTGTATTCGAGTGTTTGTTCATAATTCTTTAGCACTTTCAATACATGAGTATGACAAAGAATTACATGCGTGATTGGAGCTACTAAATTTTATTTCTCCATCCTCTTTCTCAAAATTATAAGCTAGGAAAACCAATGCATCATTGTAGGGTGAAATTGGTAAAATAGCCATTCTCCACATGCCTTTAGGTAGAATTGGTGCATGTTTAAGCAACCCGCTTTATTGTAGCAGTTTTGACTAATGTACCCTACAAGAGAGTATCATCCGAAATGTATTAAAAAGATTGTTAACATGAACTTAGCACGCAAAATATACTAATATATGTGTACTATTTAAGAACCTGCGAACTTAAGCGAGGTAGAAAGAGCTCGGGGTGTGGGGTTCTTGTCGGCCTCTCAATAAATGTGATGAATTGTTCAATTGTTGCTTCATATATTTTCACCCTAGCATTATTATCCAATGCAATCAACACAGAGTCTTACGATTCTTATTATTATTATTCTCAAGTGGATAGACGAACGCAAAAAGGTTAGAACATAAAGATGTTACAAGAGTGGTAAGCTAGACCGATTAGTTGTTCTGTAAAACAAAAATAAATATGACTTATATACATCCCATAACAATAAAAGGAGTGAGGATGCATTTATTTGTAGTCAAAAATATCAGTAGGTTCAGTTCTATCTACATACGAATTAAGGGAAATGTCATATTGCAACTGGGTGGTGAATACAGAAACAAAACATATAGGTGAATTGAGCAATAAGGCTTAGAGGAGGGACTCCATAATAATTACAATGTGGCATTACCCCCAGCTCAACCCACTTCACTACAAACTTCGATAGTATATGTTTCATTAGCCTCTACAAAGATCAAAGCATTCAAATAGTAACCACAAACTCCTGGATCAATATTGTCCATCAATTGACTTTTTGATCTCAAAGTCAAACACCACTACATTTTGCAGACAAAAACATTCGTAGGTTCAATTCTCTCTACATACGGATTAAGGGCAGTGTCATATTGCAATTGGGTGGTGAATAAGGATACAAAACACACAGGTGAATTGAACAATAACGGATTTGAGGAGGGTCATCATAATAATTTACAATGTGACAGTACCCCCAGATACACCCACTTTGCCTCTACAAAGATCAAAGCATTCAAATAGTAACCACAAACTCCATGATCAATCCTGGACGCCAATTGACTTTTTGATCTCAAAGTCAAACACCACTACTTTTTTTAGACAAAAAATATCTGTAGATTGAACTCTCTCTACATATGGATTAAGGGAAGTGTCATATTGCCACTGGGTGGTGAATAGATACATGAAACATAGGTGAAGTAAGCAATAAGGTCTTTGAGGAGGGTCTCCATAATAATTTACAATGTGACAGTACCCCATATCAACCCACTTCACTACTAATTAACTTCCATATTATATATTCCATTAGCCTCTACAAAGATTAAAGCATTCGAATAGTACCCAAACAATATCCTGAACGGAAATACAAAACCAACATTGATAAAATATGAACTCAAGAAAGACTACAACTACTGTATTCAAGAAGAATTGGAAGAAGAATAAACATGGATACCTTTATACCAAGAGATTGACTTGTTACCAACAGACACGTTTTAACATCAGAATTTAATAGTTACAATTTATTCTAGCATTTTAGCGGGAACAATAAAATATGCAGTATACATTTTATCGAAAGTGTACTTAAGTATCTGCGGATTATAAAATTTAGGTTCTAACGTAGTCTCCATATTAAAATTAGTTGTGATTTTGTTGAAATCTAGAGTTTAAGCTTATAAGTTAGCATGCCCCAAAGTTTTGTCGGACGGGTCAAATTAGCCGGGGCTTACAACCTCGGAAGTGGCCTTTAAATTCTTTTGGAAACTGATATTTGTTTGACATTAAGGTTAGTCATTTCTAATTGGAAAATTTAGCAAGATGATGAAACCTAATTATATTAAAAAACTTAGTCACGAAAATCCTAAGGTGAGCCGTTAGGATTGGTGGCTAGGTTAGGGATGGCTTTGGCCCGGGCCACAACTTGATCATTTGAACACTCTAATCAATGTCATCCAAAAATTAACTAAGCTTTATGTCTAATATTTGAGCACACATAATTAGGTTAATTCTAATCAATGTCCTCCAAAATAATAAATTCTCAGCTGTCCTTAATTTCATTTGAGACTTGAGAAAAACTCAGATTGGAGAAGAGTATGATCCTTGGGTTATAACGTAAATAAAGTTTGGACGGTATGATTTATGTCTCACGGAACTCATCGATCCCTGCCATCCATGATTTGTCTCACGGAACTCATGGATCGATACCTTCCGTTCAAGGGGCCAAGGGCCGAGGCTTAACCTGTTAGATCATTTTGTGTTGTGTTTTCTGGTGGAACATAGATATCACCCCAGTCCGGTAAAGTTCAGTTTTAGAGTTAGCTGATACACATAATTAGAATTCTTTCGCATTTATTTGTTTGTCCCAAATGCCGGTAAAACTCAATACAAACACAGTAAATCAAGAAACAATTACATCATATATCTACATTTACATCTATACAATAAGCTCATTTTCCCTCTGTAGTGACATCAGTACTAAATATATATTCATACTCCAATTGTATCCGAGACGACAACTGTATATAAAACGGCTACAAAGAATGGTTAGTCTCCTTACAAACTGAGAAGCCCAGTTCTCATTGAAAAGCCAACAAAGATTTTCAGCAACGATATGGTCTACAAATACTCTATGTAGCTACTTTACAATCAAAATTTCAGTCAAAGTAAAAGTGTTTGACAAAAATCATTCTATACAGTCGCCCCATGTGCAGACTCAAATCTGACTGAAGTATTATATTTTAGATTTTCAGCCACTGTAACTCACGCTATCATAGTCGCCCAGATTTTTCTTCAAGCTACCATGTAATCCTAGAAATGTTGACTTTGTCGCATCCTGCAAGAGATGTTTTCTTACTTTAGTCAACTTCGATCTCTTAACAAAAGAGGCTAATCATAGATGAATTTAATTAAGTTAAGGGTCTAACTAACAGAATTTGATAAGGTATGCACAAACAGAAATATACCTAATGAAATATGACCATACAAAACTACAATTTGAAAAAGCTAGCATGAGCTCACCATTCTTCTATCCGTTACAATACAGGGGAACAACTATTTTGTGTTTAATGGAAATGTCTGTGTTTTTGATAATTTTTGATAATATACATGAAAGTACTTAAACTTCAATCGGTAATGCTAATATACATGACCATATAAATAAAAGAAGGTGCAATTACCTTTTCATATTGTTTCATACAATAGATTAGCCGATGTGTGAGGAACATAAAGATCTATCCTACTAAGAAAAGAAAAATGAGATCATAATACACTCTGTTACTATCAGTTTTTAATTCCGGACTGAAATCATTTTGCAATGAACCTAATAATTCTTGGTAACATTCGAAGCAAAGAATAAAGAACTCAAATTAGGTATATTACCTTTCTCGACAAAAAGAGGGTTGATAGCCCTGCATTTACAATAGCAAATCACATCAAGTATACATGAAGATGACCCTTCCCTGTAATAAGAATATCGAACATTAGGGACCATAATATTAAAAATTCAAATACTAAAGATTAGGTCCAAAGCCATTACAGATTACAAAACACTAAAGATTTGGTTTCTACTACCACATTTTGTTCAAATAAATTTTCATGAATCCAATCATTGGTTTGCATCTAGAGGAAGATATGCTTGTGCTCATTACAAAAGGCATGTTGATTCCTGCTCGAAGAAAATAATGATTTGTGCTTCCAGTTCTGGATTTGCTAACTTACAGCCTCTGGGTGGCACACATAACATAACTTATTAGTGAAAGCAAGTAATGGAGAATGGTTCGGGTAATCCTCACACACAGAACAACACTCGGGCGTGTGTACATAAAGGTTGGCAGTAATTTGGTTTAGTGGTTAACTTTAGTCCAGGCGGCAGGATAATCCAAGATAATAAAGCTTCGAAATCAAGAGTTTACTTGATTTTGAACTACGAAAAGAATTAGCAAACATTGTAACTACATCTAAGTAAATTAAACAATTAATGTGACATTTTAAGTTCTTAAGTTTCTCTTGATGAAATTCTCCTAATTTTAATAACATGACCAATTTAGTTTATAATTATTGTTTGTGTAGAGCCTATGGGCATTCTTTTGGCCTGGGATAAAGGTTTGACAATCTGTTGGACGTCACGGACTCAACAAAAGTGCATTAACTGCTCATCTGTCGTGTTCTATGTATGAAACCAGAATCTTGTAGCTGACGTCCATTTCATCAAACCAACATCGAGCACCTACAAAGTATCGCAATTATCTTGACCTATCTGTATGAAAAATAATCCTAATTTCAGGAATATATATATACTTTTGTTTAACTATGCCAAATTTTTCTCAACAGGCCTATCAAATTCACTCAACTTAAAAGATGAATAATACATTTACTTTTTCTTAGCCTAAGGGCAGATTCGCTCTGAATAATCAAAGTACTGTTTATACATCGTAAACCATGCTAATAATGATTTAATACCATATAGGCATATATCCCATTGACGGGACACATGATAGATGCACATAAACAATCAGCTCTAAAGATTCAAAAATAGAAAGGAAATCGCATTATTGATGGTTATAGTCATAAGCTATACGAAACTTATTGCAGAGATTTTCCTATAGGGGGCCTCACATCATGCTCACTTGCTAAGTTCTATAGATGTTTCGCCTTTAATTACAGAAAGTGTTTAAATCCATGTAAAGGATTAGACACAATGGACTAAATTTACAGCCTTAGAACCTCAAGGATCCGAAATATCATGCCAAGGAAAATTGAGAATCTGAGATATCAATAAATCTACCGCGAAAAGGTTGTGATCCTTACATATACACCAGTCATTGCTCTCCACACATTGGCTTCAATTTTTTTTTTGGGTATCCCTTAATACAGCTACTGCTTCATGGTGTAAGGGATCGTCATGATTAGGATGCTGCAATTATTCACAAACAATCACTGTTAGGATGTAATCTAAAACGGATAAACATGCAAGATACAATACTCTTTAAGGATTTTCTCATACAAAAGCCTCTCATGTTTGACTCCCAGTGAAATAGTTCAACCAAAGAGAGACAATTCATACAGGCTACTGAACAATTTCCAAAATACAATGATACATACTGTAATTGTCTCACTTGATGCAATTAACCGCGCATGAGTTACTCCACTCTTTCGTTTCATCTAATGCAAGTGCTGGTACCAAAAATATTAAAAAAACAATCATAACAGACCATGCGTAATCAAGACTAAACAACAAAAGCACCAATAAAGTCAAATATTAGGGGTACACCTGCAGAGCTGATCCCACATATAAACATCGAATGCCAAAGTTCCAGGAGAATTCAACATCAACCCCTGTAATGAATGAGACAAAGATGTCAAGACAGAATCAAACAAAAGAACCCAAAGAAAACCCCCTAAAGTTCCTAACTCCAAGGGAAGGGTTTCCAATTTAGTGAACATACCAATCTACTCTATGGTTAGAATCCCTTCCATAGCAAATTAATTATGTGGCAGAAGATTATAATTAGAGGTAGAAATGACGATGGCCCTGGTAACAAATATTTCCCGTCAATGTCCCCAGACAGCCTAGAGATCGAAGGAACTTATCTGCCTATAGTTTCTAGAGTGAGAAAGATAAATTAAGGGAGACTGACAGTGTATCTGTGATAAAAAGAACAGGTCCACGACTTTGACATCACTTTCACTTTCTGAATTGTAAGCTCAAAGGAACTTATCAAAGTTTCTAAAGTGAGAAAGATAAAACATATCAATAAAATTCAATAAAACTAATCACCATAGCAACAAATAAAAATTCCAAACCAAATCGCCATAGCAACAAATAAAAATACAGGAATAGTAAGTGAAACTATATGTTACCATCAAAATGCAATGTTTTCCTATAATACTCACATATTTATCAGTAAGCAACACTATTAACACCTCAAATTTGTTTAACATCTTTGCATCCAAAAGATTCAAGAAAGAATACTATTAACACCAGTGACACCTCGAATTTGTTCATATTACGAAGAAAAAAAAACTAAAACAGTGACGTGGTACTACCAGAAAGACCACTTTCCCTCTTCTGCACAGATTTGAAGACAGATTATCAGTATACTGACCTTCCACTGAGGTAAATTTGGAAGAGAAAAAAATAATCTATAGCCAGAACATCAGAAACAAAAAAAAACAAAAAAAATTGCAGCAAGACAAAATTTGGGTTACCGAATTGTTTTGCGATAATCTTTGAGTTGATTTTTGAAACCAATAGGGTGAAAGTCCCACCATTGAGCAAACCTTGAGATCCCTGCTTGATTCATATGTGTTCCCCACACCATATCCGTTAACTAAGCCACCAAGGTTTCTGAAAACACGAAAAAGCATTATCTCATCCTTTGGTTGGACAGATCTATTAACTGCAGTTTACCGCACACATATATATGATTCATTGTAAGGTATAAGAACATCAAAGGTAACCAATCTAAAATCATCACTGATCAATTCCTCCTTCCAAACCCCCACTTAGCGATAGGACACAATTGATCTATCAAAGATATTTCTTATTTCGTAATGGTTTCTCCTCAAATCAAACCTTTTAATCACTACAAAGTAAGATCCATGTTTAAAGTACTAATTAAAAGCCACAATTTAGCTGTCAAGAGGCTTAGGAGCACACATAACAATATTACATCCGACACACATTAAAGGATTTGCATAAGATTTGGCCTATCTAATCACCTGACTAAAGCAATGATTCACACACTTCTTGAAGAGAATAGCAATGAATTTCAAACACGTACAACCCTTATTAAGATCCTGCAGACATGTACAACCTGAATTGCAATTAAGCTATCATATATCACTTCCCGTATAAAATATGTACATGGAATGCTTATTTGTGCCGAACCTAATTTTGGTCTAGTGAATTATATATCCTATGAATCAAACCTATAAAACCTAAAATTCAAAAATCACAGGTAATCAACACCAAAGCAAGAATTTTTATTACCTAATAGTTTAAGGATGAAGACCTTGATATGAGGCACCTAAGCATGAATTACTATTATGTAACGCTCCTTTAATTATTGTTTTTCAACTTCGTCTTCGATGGGAAAACAAACCTAAAGTTGTAGGTTAATCATCCCACGAAACTTTTGATCGAGAAGAAGGAGATCAAACCGAAAAGACTCGATTTTTTTCCCAATCAGTATTTAGTTGTATAATATCTACATTGATGATTTTTTACTTTTTAAGGAATCTACATTAATGAAAAAGAAAAATTATATTTACAAATAAAGTCCTATGATTCAAGTAAGGTACCTTTTCCCCTAAATCCCAAAGAACAGCTTCATCCTCGGGTATATAAGTGCCGATACATCCATTTCCCATTAGAAGCGCACCCTACACTGATGTATATTTAAATAGATCTAATAAATAAAAATTTAAGTCGCAAAGCATATGTACGTTTAAGAAGACCCAACAAACCAAAGAATAATGCGGTGAATAATGAAATTGAAGTTGCCCGAGAACATGAAGGTTGTAAAGCCTAAACCCTAAGTTTTTGAAACAATCAACAACTGTATAAAAACCAAATAAGCTCCGGCAAGCACTATTAACCCTATTTAACAATACCATAAGAACAAAAAATGTATCCCACCATCACCGCGTAAGCAACAGAACCTCGGACTTAAACCAAATATAAAATAACATATTCAACAACAGAACCAAAACCACAATCACCAGCACCATCACCCCAACCAATAAGACGCAAACGAAAAAGAAAGGAAAGAGTGAATCGGTAATCAAGATTAGCTTGTAAAAGTACCAATAATTGGTTATTGGTTATCCAAAATCGAGGGAAGGAAAACTCATACCTCAACTGTAAAGCACTTGTGGATTGGGTTCTTTGAATTGGAAACCATACAGAATAGGAGAACAAATCTTCAAATCAACTTATCATCACCTACGGGAAAGAAGAAAAAGAAGTAATTCAATAACAAAGTAAAATAGGTGTGGAAAAAAAATAAGACGAAATAAGTAAACCTAAAATTTTTAGAGAAAACCCAACCCATTCGAGATTTATTATCACCTGTAATATCGAAAGAGAAAAAAGAGTTTCTATGTTCAAATTGTTGAAGTATAATATTAAATCCACGTTTCTGAGGATGGTAAGAAGATCTTCCTGTGATTGTTCTCTGGATTCAAAACAAAACACGATTACAAAATTCAATGGAAATTTGGTACCAATTTTATAGAGTTTATTTCAATTCTGGGAAATAATGAGAAATTTAGGGCCTTTAAGATTTACCTGAGAGAAGTAAGATTCAGAGACTTCGAGAGAGAAAGAGGAACTATTATATGATAGAATGATGATCAAAGAAAAGTCGAAGGCGAAGTCAGCGAAATAAGTATTTCAACAAAGTATTCCCGGAAAAATATCAGGAAACTCAAGGGATTCGAACGGACGGTTATATGGAACAATTATATCACGCCAATTTTTTCGAATAACGTGAGTCTTTCCCAGCCGTCCAATGACTTACCCATCCGGAATACCTCGACCGCCGGATCATGGTTCCGTTAAACGTCGTCCGTCTGATAGCTTTTGTCATCATGGAGACAAACACCATACCTTTTTATAACAATGATGCACACTAAAAGTGGCCTAATAAAGTGAATACTAAAATAACATACTAGCCAAACATGCCTAAATACTCCCCCACACTTAAACTCAACATTGTCATCAATGTTCAAAACCAAAAATTCTGATTTCTGACATAACAGCCTGGAAAAAACTCGAAAACTGTATAAATGGGTAGGGAACTAGGAAAAACATCCTAAATAAAAGTTGTTCACCTACGTCTTTTCTATAACTTGTCAAAAGTGCACAGTGTTTCGATAAACTTTCTGACTTTTATCGCCTTTGGACTGACAAACATGCAATCTAAAAAAGTTCTGGAAAAATACCGAAACTCAAATGTCCAGGCCTATCGCTCCAACTTAACATACTCTGAATTCAGATTTTATTTTTGGAAAAGAAAGGTGAGTCTGTCCACTTTAAAAGTTGGGGTCAACCACTCAAATCGGACTCCGAACGAAGTCTCGAGAGCTGTTTTCGCAACAAGTGCGCAGTCATAATTTTTCTGACGAAAATAGTTTCGTCAAAACTTTCATTATAGATATAGGACTTTGTAAAATCTAAAATGGGAATGTAAGATATGATATGAAAAACTAATAAAATTAAAAACAAAAGGAATAGAGATACAAAACCGATGGGTTGCCTCCCATGTAGCGCTTGGTTTAACGTCGTCATCCTGGCTTGGCATTCCAATGATGCTACTCCTCTAGAGGGAGTGAATCCTGAAGTCTCGTCACTTCTATATTCTCTTTAGAGAAGTTTTCATAATAAGGCTTCAATCTATGGCCGTTGACTTTGAAAGTTATTCCAGTTTTCGTACTGGTAATCTCCACTGCACCATAAGGAAAAACATTAGTAACAACATACAGTCCTATCCATCTGGACCTTAGCTTCCAAGGAAATAATCGAAGACGAGTATTAAATAAAGAACTTTTTGACCCACAACAAAACTCTTTTGAGAAATCATCTTGTCATGGAAAAGTTTTGTCTTTTCCTTGTATATACGAGAACTCTCGTAAGAATCATTACGTATCTCCTCTAGCTCATTAAGTTGTAACTTCCTTTGTTTCCCCGCATTGTCATAATCCATGTTGCACATATTTATCGCCCAATAAGCCTTGTGTTCAAGTTCAACCGGAAGATGACAAGCTTTTCCATAAACCAACCGATATGAAGACATACCAATTGGTGTCTTGTACGCTGTTATATATGCCCAAAGAGAACGGTTAAGCCAATAACTCCAATCTTTCCGTGTAGTATTAACGGTTTTCTCAAGAATGAATATAATCTCTCGGTTTGAAATTTCAGCTTGCCCACTAGTTTGTGGGTGGTATGGCATACCAACTTTGTGAGTTATGTTGTACTTCTTGAGGAGAGCATGGAAGGATTTCTGAAAATGGGAACCTCCGTCATTGATAACCACTCTTGGTGTACTATGTATAGAAAAAATATATTCCTTCACAAACTCACAACCAACTTGAGAATCATTAGTAGGGGTGGCTTTAGCTTCCACCCATTTTGAAACATAATCCACAGCAAGAAGTATATAATATTTTCCATTAGAATTGACAGAAGGACCCATAAAATCTATACCCCACACATCAAATACTTCTACAGCAAGAATTGGTGTGAGTGGCATTTGATTTCGAGCACCTAGATTGCCCATTCTTTGACATCTATCACAAGATTTGCAAAAAATATATGCATCCTCAAATAGGGTAGGCCAATAAAATCCACTTTCAAGTACTTTGAAAGCGGTACGTTTAGAACCAAAGTTACCACCACATGCATAAGTATGACAAAAATTAAGAATGGATTGAAATTCAGAATTAGGTACGCACATGCGGATGATTTTATCAGAACCGTATTTCCACAAGTAGGGATCATCCCACACATACTGCTTGGCTATTTTATTAAGCTTAAGCTTTTGAAAATTAGACATTGTACTAGGTATCTGTCTTGTAACCAAGTAGTTCACTGTATCCGCGTACCAAGGTGTTGAATCTTCAATTGAGAAAAGTTGTTCGTCTGGAAAACGATCTTGTAAAGGAAGTTATTCTTCGGAAACAACAAGTCTACTAAGGTGATCCGCAACAGTATTTTCAACACCTCTTTTATCCTTGATTTCGTAATCAAATTCTTGCAATAGTAGTATCCACCGTATGAGTCTTGGCTTAGCTTCTTTCTTCTTTAGTAGGTACCTAAGTGCTGCGTTATCAGAATACACAACCACTTTTGAACCCACCAAATATGATCTAAATTTTTCTAGTGCAAACATTATAGCCAAAAATTCTTTCTCGGTGGTAGAATAGTTGATCTGTGCATCGTTCAGGGTCCTTGATGCATAATAAATCACATGAGAGAGCTTGTCTATTCTTTGACCCAAAACGGCTCCAACTGCATAGTCACTTGCATCATACATTAATTCAAATAGTCACTGCATAGTCACTTTGCACTCCTTGTTGAAGTCAAAAGTAACCTCCTTTTGCAATAATTTGCACATCGACATTGAGATTTTGGAGAAATCTTTGATAAACCGCCTGTAAAAACCTGCATGAACAAGAAACGAGCGAATTTTCCTTACTGAAGTGGGATATTGTAAGTTTTTTATTAAATCTATCTTTGCTTTGTCAACTTCGAGCCCTCGAGGTGAAACGATGTGACCGAGGACTATGCCATGGTTTACCATAAAGTGACATTTCTCAATTAAGAACAAGGTTAGTGTCTATGCATCTTTTTAGCACAAGTTCAAGATTCTGTAAACAAAAATCAAATGAATCACCATAAACACTAAAATCATCCATAAATACCTCAATGATGCGTTCCACATACTCAGAAAATATACTAACCATACACCTCTGAAAATTGGCAGGCGCATTGCAAAGACCAAACGACAGCCGTCTATAGGCAAACGTACCAAAAGGACAAGTAAAAGTAGTTTTCTCTTGGTCTTTCGGTGCAATAACAATCTGATTGCACCCCGAATAACCGTCCAAAAAGCAATAATGTGAATGTCCCGCTAACCTCTCTAACATCTGATCAATGAAAGGCAAGGGAAAGTGATCCTTTCGGGTTACGGTATTAAGCTTTCTGTAGTCTACGCACACTCTCCATCCTATTTGAACTCTTGCTGGAACAAGTTCATCATCTTGATTTCTAACAACAGTGACACCTGATTTCTTAGGCACCACTTGAACCGGGCTAACCTATTTGCTGTCATAAATTGGGTAAATCACTCCCACACTTAGTAATTTGAGGATCTCTTTCTTCACGATCTCATCATATGGGGTTAAGCCTACGCTAAGCATCACGTACTGGATTAATATCATCTTCCATTAGGATTATATGCATGCACATGGATGTACTGATGCCTTTGATATCAGCAATTTTCCAACCAATAGCCGTTTTGTGCTCTTTCAGAACCCTAAGTAGACGTTCTTCTTGAATTGGGCTGAGGTTCTTTGCAATTATCACCGGAAGTTCTTCTTTATCACCCAAGTACGCGTACTTTAAGTGGTCCGGAAGCGGCTTCAATTCTAGTTTCGGTGCCTGCACAATAGAAGGTAACGGAACCTCATTAGTTACGGGTAAAGAAATGTAAGACATATTACCCGTTTTAGATGCTTATAATGTTGTTAAAGAACCACACATCTCAACCAGTTATTTAGATAAATCAATGTCCAGGTTCGGCTGCCCGTGAACGTCCAAATCAATGTTATTCCGTAACACAACTCCGAGTTCATCTTCATTGCTCAAATCAAACATTTGTTACGCTAACGAACCGATAATATCAATGGAGAAAGGCGAGTGAACATCACTAGGATAACGCATGGTTTCAAAGATATTGAACCGTATTATCTCCTTATCAAATTTCATAGTGAGTGTATCACTATCAACATCAATCTTCATCTTTGTAGTTTTCATAAATGGTCTCCCAAGAAGTAACGAAGTAGATGAACAACTATCTCCATTTTGCATATCCACAATATAAAAATCAACCAGAAAGATTAACTCATTCACTTGAACTAACACGTCTTCCACTACTCCCTTAGGATATATGTTGAACTTGTTAGCTAATTGAATAGTAATCCTTGTATCTTTTAAAGGTCTAAGATTCAAAGAATCATAAACATCGACTGACATAACACTTATGGAAGCTCCTAAATCAAGCAAAGCACACTCGAATCGTCGGTTACCAATGGTAACGGTAACTGTGAAACCACCAGGATCTTTACACTTAGCAGACATCTTCTTCAGTAACATAGCTATAGCACTTTTGCCCACCTGGGTAATTTCATTAGCAATCAACTTATCCTTCCTTGTACACAAATCCTTCAAAACCTTGGCATACCTGGGTACGGTTCTGATGGCCTCAATAAATGGAATGTTGATGTGTATTTTGCTGAAAATATCCATGATCTCCTTGTCTTGAGCTTCTTTCTTGGATTTGGAAAAACGATTAGGAAAAGGAGGTGGTATGGTAAAAGTGGGAACCATGTCCTTAGGTTGGCCGGTTAGGTTTGGGTTTTCCTTAGGTACGGTTTCTGCCTCTACTTCCTTTTCAATATCTTCGCTCGGAACATGTACTGTTCCTGTATCCATATTAGAATCTATTGTTTGTCTTCCACTTCTTAAGGTTACTGATATAATTTTAGATAGTGGTAAGAATGGGTTCGTTCAGATTTGTGAAGATTCGAGTTTTTTAAAATCAATAAAAATTATATACAAAAATAGTACAATTGGTGCAAGAGGTACTGGGACTAAGGATTTAATTTTTAGAGTGAAAATAACCAAGACACTAGATTCCACTATTACACATGAATAAATGATGATAAGAATTCCAAAACTCTAATTATTTTTAAAATATCTTTTTCTTAATTCACAAATTATCAAGCATATTCTCAAACATTAATTGTATCCCTTAAGCATAGATTATCTAACCAAAGCATAACCTATCTAATTGAATCACAACTAATTAGGAAAAATTATGCAAATAATTAAAATTCTGCAAAGCAGTAATTTGAGTGAATTATAAATTGCAAAATTAGAGAAAAGTAAAATAATTACCAATTATTCATGCAACAATAGCTTCCTCCATGTCTTGGTTACGCGAGAATTAGCTCATCATTATCATGGAAATATGCTCAAAATTCATCTTTATTATTGCTCAAAAATGGTTCACAAATGATGAAATAGGAGAAAATTGACAAAAACCGGGTTTGTAACACTTCTGTTTGTTACAAACTGAGCTGTTACAGAGAACGATAAAAATGAAGTGTTGTTAACACTGTCGCATTACGACCCTCATCCTTGTGTCGCTGTCACTGTTGAAGAACGACGGTTACCTTGCGTCTAATGTTCTTCGCGTTTATCAGCAGCAGCAGCAGCAGAAAATGGAGTTTTCCTGCAACTTGATTTCTCGACTCTATGGTTCTTCTCAGCTCCCCAAACTCTCCACACCCCATCTAAGTCTCCCAGGGACTCTATTTATACCAAAAACAGGCGTTGAATCTCCTCCATTAATTCCAAAATATTCACAATATCTTTTATTCATGTACGGGAATAATCAAGATTTTCATTCTCTGTTTAGCTCCTCCACGCATCTGTTTGATCTCCACACACTTCTTGCACGCTGAAAATGTGTTAAACTCGTTCTAATCTCCACAAAATCTTCCACAAAATCTTCTCAACACGTGAAATACTCGTTTCTCCCTGTTTTCTTCTTGCGGATTATTCAGCCAAATTCGGTCGAACCTAAAGCCCAAAACATGTTTATTAGGTCATATAACAACTACCCATAAGAAATCAGCCCTTTAATCTCTTCATAACATCATCAAAAATCGATCGAACCAACTGCCAGTGAAATAAAAAAATTTCCCGCCAAAAATCCATTTTCAAATGATGAAGGTGAAGTGCCCTGAATCCAAAACTCGGGTGCCTTTAACAGCTCGGCTGCCTTGGGGGTGCCCTTATCCAATTTTAGGGTGCCTTTAGTAATTTTGGTGGGTGCCTTTAACACTTTTTTCTGGGGTTTTTCCAACATTTTTTCGGGGTTCCTCCGGTGTATTTCTGGGGTGCTTCCGGTGCATTTCTGGGGTGCCTTTAGTACTTCATCCTGGGGTGTAAAACACCACTTAACGAGCCAATTCCGTCGCAAGAGCTTATTTCTCTAAAAATACCTACAAAGACATAAAACATCATAATAAGTACAAAAATGGGTACTAAAAATATATACAATAGAGATGAAAATAGACACATAAATGCGTCTATCAGTTACTGCCTTGACGTGCTGATAGGATATGGGAATACCCTATATATATAATAACCGCAATTGCACGGTGTCTAACTAGTAGACAGAGGCAAGTACGGGTCGAACCCACAGGGAGCGGTGGAAACACTATAATCAATATCTCTAAATAAAATAGCAAGAAAGAATATTTTTGGATTTTTAGAAATTGAAAACGAAATAATGAAATTTAACTAATAAAATATATTCGCAGAGAAAGATGGTAACTAGGGTGTGAGAGAGCTAAGGATCCGGGAATCCGTTGTAGGCATTTTACTCGTATTCAATCACAAAGGGTCTCAAAAATACTCATGTAGAGCGGCAAACCTAACTACTCATACATGGAAGATATTGCATTTACGAATCATTGACAAGAATCATCAAAAATGAATTATTTGTTCTCACCTAAAAGTAGAATTTCTAAGCACTAATCATACATGGCATGAAGAGTCAAGGAATATTCATAGCACAATTATTACTTAGGTTCAATGAGTTTTTTTGTACTAATCCAACAATGAACTATACATGGCATAGCACATGAAAAATCTAGCTAGAAAATAAACATTGATAGAGAGACAAAATTATTAAAATTAAGTTCAATGGATAGAAAACCCTTGTTCATGAAAACAAATAAATCCTACAAGTTCATCCTTTCACCCTAACATGAAATTAGCTAGCCATGGCTTTCTTAAAAACCATCAACAAATATGAATAAATCCCTAGCTAATTGAAATCAAAAATGGGAGAAATGAAATTCCAAACCCTAAACAAAGCTATGCAGCTGCGCCTCCGTCTCCTTCTTCCGCGTTGCGGCTCTGTAGCCGGCCTCCCCTCTCTGTCTGTCACCAACAGAGCCAAAACAAAACTAATGCAAAACCGGCCTCCTCATTCCTTTGATAGAAAAGCCTCAAAATCTCATCCAAGGTAAGAAAATAAAGGTGCATATTATAGTTTCCTCTTTATCCCTTTGGATGTCGACACCTCTTTAACTATAAGCAGCGAACAAAAGACTTCTTTCCATTATCTCTTTCACATGCATGGTCAAATACAAAAATTAGTTGACTTTTCATATTTGCATAGTTTAGACTCGGAAATCAATTAGCATTCCATTAACTGCTTTTCTCACAGAAATTCTGAATCTCGCCTGAAATATAACAGCATCGACCGTACTCAGTTCAACAAACACCTAACTCCACTGATTTCTTGGTCCTTTGCCTTCGTTTCGCACACACAGCACTTGCCTTCCAAACTGAGCCCATTCGAGTCCATTACCAGCTTGTCACCCCATTGGTTTAGACTAGCAAATCAACTTCCTTATATGCATCTCTGCCCCATGCAACCACAGCAAACCATCTCCATTCTTTCCGTTAAGCCATCATCAAAATAATGAGATTCATCTTCATACAGACGACCACCATGGTCGTAAGCTCTTCTTGTCTTGCTGCAATTCAAATCCAGGACATACCCATCACTCCATGTCCTTCATCTCCATACATCCATCATTACCAACTGCCATTAACATTCCCTTCAACTGACTGTTCCAAGTCACCAGCACAAATCGAGTTCAAAGACAAAACAAACTAGCAACGTTTGTTTTCGGAGTCGCAGTATATAAAACCCATCTGTCCAACATCATCAACTCCTTCCCAGGCTGACCAGTTCGAATGAATCCATTACAGATTTGAGAGAACCACCATTGTCCACCGACTGCTCATAGCTCATCCAATCCATCTCCCTTTCCATTTCAGTCACATCCAAGCTTTCAGCTCCATCGAATCACCACAGAATCTTGTCATACTTCTTCATTTTCTTCCACCATTGTTTCATCGATTGCCCAATGCTCAGCTATCAACAACACCAGCTTCGGCCACTGCCCATAAACCTCCATCTCCATTTACTTCTTCCAGCTACATCACCCTGACTTCATCAGACTCGAGCCAATATCCAACTGTCGCTGGACTAAGAAGAAGAACTTGAACGTCGTCGGCGGCAGATATATAAAGACGATGCCAATAATCACTATGTTGCACTACTCGTTCTCTTCTTACTGTCATATCTTCTTTCTTTGTTTGCTTCATTCAAACACGACAAAAGCTCATAATCCTCTCTGACACCAGCAGTCATCGCATCGAACACTCCATTGATCGCAGAACTAATCTCTTCCCATCTAGCCACCATCATTGCAACTGAATACGTCACATAACACCCATTTCCATTCTACTTTGAGAACTCGCATCGACAAACAATACCCATTTCTACTGCCAGCCATCATCACTGACGAAAAGCCATTCATCTTCGCAGACGCACTATGAACTGACCACAGTTTATGCCATCTCCTGCTTCATCTTCTCCATTCGAGTACCAACAGTTCACCATAACCACCAGTCGCATCAGCAGCTCCTTATTTCTTCGACTGCAATCTCAGGCATCTTGGTCACCTTACCAATTACTACAGCTCAACCAGTTAACTCCACCAGCGAAACCCAACTTCGACATTGGAGATCATACACATTGTTGCTGTTGTAGAACATCACCAGAACTGAGACTCGCTTCTCCATCTCGGCATCATCAAGAGTTTCTCATACAGATTCACCTCTACTCCACTACTAAATACCATGTTTGGGTGAAAACCCATCAAGTAAATCATGAAGAGACACAAACACCATCGCTGGCACTAACTGCAAGGAAAATCGGTGGCATCATCTTACTTGGAGAACTGAAAATGTGCCACGAAATTCATTCCAGATCCATCCTCTTCAATAAGAACTCAAGCTGCACATTAGCCGACGGCTCATCTTCCTCAGGTACCAGATTACGACACGGTTATGATGGTTAAGATAGGTTATACCATAAATCTCAACAAGTTAAGATAGGTTCTACCAAAGTCATCTTCCATAAATCATCCAAAAGATATTCAAAGAATAACAAGACCAATCATGATTTCCTTTCGATTATG
This sequence comes from Papaver atlanticum, assembly GCA_023531105.1. Taxonomy (NCBI): domain Eukaryota; kingdom Viridiplantae; phylum Streptophyta; class Magnoliopsida; order Ranunculales; family Papaveraceae; genus Papaver; species Papaver atlanticum. The sequence goes on along the minus strand of JAJJMB010011511.1, from coordinate 413,013 downwards.
AAACAAGTTCATAAATGTACTTCCTTTAAACAAATGTTATAAAACATTATTTCTTAGGATGAAATCATTCCTATATAATGAACACGGATTCTTATGGTGATTGGATTCGTGTGTACTTTCTACAAAAGCACTAAAATAATATTATTAGCAAAATAACGAGTCCTAACTAATGTAAATATGGGTTAAATTGTGTCGCACTTACGTGCTTATCACGTGCTCTCTTGGATTCAAAAAAAGGTTGTGATGGAAATGTTGTCGACGTTTGTGCCATCATTAGGTTCAAATCTGTAGCCAACTGCCCAATCTGAGTATGCAAATCTTTAATGGCAGCATTGTTCTTTTGTTGATTTTTCAGTACTGTTTCCTTAAGACCCTCCATGATAGAAGTAAAACCCTGCATAGTTTGCAAGATGATATAGAACTTATCATCTACAGACGAATCTTTATTTTGTGCTTGATGTTGTTGTGGTTGCCGAAACTGTTGTTGAAATCCATTTTGTCTCACATATGGATTAGGAGCTGCTGCTTGCTTGTTAGCATAACTGAAATTAAGATGATCTTTCCAACCAGGGTTATAAGTATTAGAGTAGGGATCATACCTTGGTCCCTGATTAGGAAATATAGCATTTACCTCAGCTTCATCTTCGTATGAAGGAATAATCATTGTTGTCATCCTTTGGACTACCTTCTCTATATTGCTCATCTGTTGTTCTGACTGTGAAGTTTCTTCAAACCCGTTAACTCTTCTAACATTTGAGTCGTGCCTTGTATAAAATTGTTGTGCATTTGAGGCCATACTCTCAATCAAACTAGTTGCTTGCGAGATCGTATTCTCAGTGAGTGAACCTACGGTTGTTGCATCAATCAAATTCCTATGCTATGGAAGTAATCCTTCATTAAAGTATTGAATAATGAGTGTTATGGTGAGGGAAACTCGCCAGTAACCTCTTGTATCTCTCCCAGTATTCATAAAAAGATTCTCCAGTAATCTGTAGAATACCACTAATCTCTTTACGAGCAGCGGCTGCTTTATAAGCAAGAAAATACTTTACCATAAATAGCTTTTTCATCTCAATCCATGTTGTAACACTCCCGGGAGGAATAATACAATCATTATTCTACTAAGTCTGTCAACGAGAATGGAAAGGCTTGTAGCATAGCCATATCTCTATTTGTGGTTGCATGCCTCAGAATTTTCATCGTGTTCTGGAACTGCTGAAAGGTGTCGATTTGGATTTTCACCTAGATGTCCCTTGAACTTTGGTAGATGATGAAGTAGATTCGACTTCAGCTCCACTAGGTTAGTAATTGTAATACACAGTGATTGCGAATCTAAACATGGAGATGTCAACTCTCCCAACTTCCTCTCCTGAGGTGGAGGTGGTGAAGGATTTGCACCATTTGCCATGTTTGATGTAAACGATTCTTGTTGTAGTTGTTGGTGTGATTGTAACACCGTTCCTTTATGGGTTTGAATTCCGCACCTCTGGTATTCCCAATCTTTCAGTGCCATAGATTAAGTACCTGAAACCACAAATCTAGAAAATCAAAAATCAAAAACTAAAAAGGAAATCTAAATCTAAAAATAAAACTTAAAGAAATAACAACTAAAGCTACCGACTGCTCCTGGCAGCGGCGCAAAAGTTTGATGGCTGTCGTAAGTACAATCAAATTAATAATCTTATTTCCACTCAATTAACTGGTAACATAGTGGAAGTAAGGATCGTTTCCACCAAGAGCAGTGAGTTTTATTTGTCAAAGTGTCACAAAGGGGAGTTTTATTTAAGATTTTGAACAAAGTAAATAAAAGCAATTAAAAATATTAAGTTGTAAGCAATAGAGAGAGAGATGATCGAGGAATCCTTCTTCGTTAATAAACTATCAATGAGTTAATATATTCATCTATTCGTCATTAATCATAGATTATCACCAACCGTAGAATAACAGGTACACTTAGCTATTCCAAAAATTCCTTATATCACTGGATAATAGGTACGCTTAGTTACCAGATTCTATTCGTCTGAACCACCTTGAGTTAAGCTTACAAGATGTAATTCAATCGAATGCTTTAGGGTTTGTGAATTTAGGTTTGATCCTAGTAGTTAGACTCAGTACGCTCGGTCTACTTGCTAAGGTTGTGTCTACACGCGATTGCTTTACAGAATCCCTCTGCAAGGTTTCACGTTCTCTACTTGTGTAAGGAATTATTCAACAATTACAGATATCCTAACCCTTACTAGCAATAGATTAGATCAATAAATATATTCAGTTGGCCACCTAAATAATCTATCAATTAATCATAGGTATTTTTAATAGTAAACACAAACGATAATCATATGAAGAAATCAAAATAGATTCATATATTAAATCAAATCAAGTTTACAAATTAGAATTCATCCTCAATCAATAGGTGTTTAGCTACTCATGGATGTAGAAACACACATTTTATACATATAAGAAAAGTTTAGAGATATCGTTACGATTGAAAAACCGCTCAGAAACCCTAGCTTTCGATCCGTGTGTTGTTTCTTCTCTCCAAGACTTATAATTTCTTGATCCATTGATGTGATGTCATTTTACATGACCTAATAACTTTTTATAGGTTTACATTACTGTGCCATCAAGTATCTCCGTCGGTTAAGGAACCCGACCCGAAATTACTAAAGAAAGATCTTAACCGTGAATTTTTGGCTTCAACAGTTTGCATACCCGTTTGCATACTTAAATTTTGTAATAAAATCCAGTTAAATCCGTTTGCATACCCGTTTGCAAACTTGCTTGTCTTCGGTATTCGGTAAAACATGTTTTGGTCCTAACTTCTTCGTCCGAACTCGGAATGATGTCATTATTTTTGTATTTTTTTACTATTTAAATTATCTTCAAGATGGTGATAAGAAATCCTGAGTTTGAATGAGTTAATCTTGGCCTTTGGCCCGTCTATTGATTTTTGAGCGTTTTGCTCCTTTTCATCGCACTTCTTCAACTTCTCTTGGACTTGGGCACTTGGATACTTGGAATACTTCTCTTCTTAGATATTTTTAGAACTTTGTAGCTCCTTTTTGGATGATTCAACTAATAGAGACAAATAAGAGAAAACAAGAGTAATAATATGAAAATATGCAAGAATAATAGCTAAAACAAGTATGGAATGGACACTAAAATCATATGAATTATGCACTTATAAACTTCTCATTTCAAATTAGTGCAGTGGTTCTGTAAGAAAGAGGATGGATGTAAATCCCTAATGAGTCTATAGTTGTTTACAGGTGTATCGCAGAAGCAGAAGCACCTTAGAGACTTACCTATATGAGTATGGAAATCAGGCCATTTCCTAAGAAAAAAAGACCGTACTCTGAAGAAGACTCATGAATCTAGGATAAGCACATGGCCATTAACGTGCTGGGCTACAGAACATACAATCCATGAAATCAGTATGTGTTGAGATTCCGGTTTTTATCATATAAGGTACTTGGTTCAAGACTGGTTTCACCTATGAACCCCGATAAAGCTTTGAATTTCTTACACTAAGTGAAGGTTCGAATCCAAAAGATGCCTATCATTTATGTTTTGATTTCTATGACGATGCTTATTTCCCAACTAAGGGTAAACTATGTTGGCTTGATACCACTCGGGTACGTAGGCAGTAACTTTGTGATGCAGCCACTCTGATTTAAAAGTTTCTTACTTTGTTTTTTGAAAATAGGGGGAGAATGTTGGATATTTTCAATATATGTTTGCTGCTACAAAAGGAGAGTCCGGGGCTGCATCCCCACCGGCTGTGTTCGACATGACAGGTCGCGAGGGTCTAGCGGGCAGCGCTTCTTAGCAGAGTGCGAGACAGCGTCCAGTAGAATTTTTTTATGGTTTTGAAATTCAAAACCTAATTCGTTTTTCCAGAATTTTCAACAGACGCGTCTCTTTCCATTAGTGGATGCCTTTTGAAAGCGTCTATTTGAGATGAAGAAACAACTCTAAAAGGCATGCATCCCTTTATAAATTGCGAAGGCTTTCTCCCAATTTACAACATCAAAATCTCTATTTTCTTTTCTCTCTAAGCATCATCAGAATCTCATACTATGTGTTCTTGGTTGGGTCAAGAGAGTACAACTCTTGATTCCAACAAATTGTTAGGACTTCATTGTATCCTGAAAGCAATATTTCATTGACCAATTGTACTTGCCAATTTCTTAGGAAGGATCGAAATAATTGCTAAAAAGAATCGCAAGGCCTTGAAGTCAGAGATACAACATTCTTTTTTGTTCTTTGATTTCATCCTCTGGTACCCAAATTTCCAACAAAGTTATCATTCAAAAGGTCGCACCTTTGGACATACTCAATCATCTTGTGACGGCAACAGTTGCAATCTTTCGTAGTTACAACTTAAAAATTCCAAGCATGAGAAAATATTTCGTAAGTTACAACTTACAGGTTAAAGAGAAGCATGAGAATTCCGGTCCAAGCATGAGAAAAAAATTCGTCATTTACATCTTACCAGTCATCGAGAAGCATGAGAATTCCGGTTAACGAGAATGGTCCGCATGAACTAAGTTTCGATAATATATATTTTATTTTATTTTATTTTATTTTATTTTAGGAGAGAGAGTGTCCGGTTTTTTCGCGGCTACGATGGAGATTGGGTCATCTTCGAATCAGATCAGAGAAGGGGCTATGGGGTCAGATCAGCGTTTAGGGAAGAGCTATCAAGGTATGAAGACTGCAGATGGAAATGGAAGAAGTGGATCGAGGTGGTACGTGGTGTTAACTTATTATAGAACTTGTTATGCAATGCAGAATGATGGAAATGGTTGGCAGATGGTCGCAAGCAAAAAATCAAGAACTAAAGCTGTGCTTAATCAACAAGTTTCCATTGACTGCAAATACAGGACATTCACTGTAACAAGGAAGGTTAATGGTTTCTTGATTGATGAAAAAAAATACCAGAAACACAAAGGATATTATTCAAGTGATGGTGAGCAGAGAAGCTATTGTATGTATGAAGAATATATTGAGAAAAGAATCAAAAAAAAGTTGTTATGGACAATGGTATTGGACTTTTCATAGGAATGATGAGCATATTTTATTCTCTAGGAATGAAAATAAATTTGGTGAATTTTTTAGAGCTTCTTTCTCGTGCAACAAGAAAAGGAAATCCATGTGTTTTCCGACAGAGTCTGGTAATTTTAGATGGTCTAACTTCATCTCAGCTTTCTCAAATATTGTTGTATCCAAATCACAGACTGTTCAAGGAGATCCACAAGTCATCCAGGCTGAGGTTTCAAATCCTAATGTTGAGTTAACTTCTGGTAACTGGGATAAGGCTTTAATTGTAGAGATTTCTGATGCGTCTACATCTTGGAATCAAATTGGTCAAGAGATTTCTCATAGATTTAATTTCAAGAACAATTTTGATTTATTTCCTTTTGAAGATAATAAAGCTTTCTTCTTTGTTACTGCTGATATCAAAGATAATCTAGTGAGACGGGGCTTTTGGAATTTCAATGGTACTTCAATTAAAATTTTGCAATGGTGGGATACGGTGAATTCAGTTTCTCAGTCAGAGTGCTCTCATGATAGTTCATGGATTGAAGTCAAATGGGATCCTTTTAATCTTTGGGGGACAAGTTGTACAGTACTCTTGGAAACAAATTTGGTGGCTTAATGGAGGTTCATTCTTACACTTTGTGCTGGGAAGATGTCTACGAAATTCGCATTAAGGTAAAAGATACTATTTAGTCATCATCAAGTTGTTTATTTCAGTTTAATGGAAAGTCCTTTACTATCAGCATCAAACCTTTGAAGCTCAACAATGGTGAACCAGAACTGCTGTTTAGGAAAGTTAGTATTCCAAAACTCAATTTTGATTCTGCAATTATTCCGGTTCAACAGCCAATAATTAAGCCCGTGAATATTGCTGTCAATATTGACTGGCCAAAAATACCGCAGCCAATATTACGGCCGATTGATCCCCGGAGGAGGGAGTTATTCAAAAGATTTTCTCAAACGGCAGCAAATAAGGCGGAAAATTTGGTAAAAAAATTCAAATTCAAATTCTTCTGTCACTTCTGAAGTTGTTGGCTCAGCCGGGTCGGATTCTAGTTCAAGTCCATATTCTAATTCGGGTACTGCCACATCAAGTATGGGCCCACCAGTTTACTCGGATAATAATTCAAATTCAATTTCTTCAACGGTCATGTCTCTTACCTTTCACAATGAAGATGAGGTGAATGAATACCTGGAAAATGATGTTTCAATACCTTATCTACAGATGCTAGATGCAGAATTTTCAGAAGAAGCAATTCCAATTTCGGTTGTGGAGCCGGCTAAAAATGTGGAGAAGTTTCTTTTGTTGCATCAAACTACGGAAAAATGGAGCACTTTGAGACATAAGGTATGTCCGGATCTGAGAATTCAATTTGAGGATATTTTAACACAAATGGTTAATTTAGGGCCAAGATTAGGTCTTAATTATGAAGGCTCTCAAGATGATATCAATGATGCCATGATGGAATCAATTAGAGCTCATCTCAGAAATTATGATAAACTTTGTGTCAAATTGGCTTCCTCTTAATTTGTTTTTGGAGTTTTCTGGTGATTCTGGTTTTTTCGATTTTTATGAATATGAAGATTGTTTGCTGGAACATTAGGGGTTTAAATGATTTGAACAGAAGGGATATTGTTAAGAAAAAAGTTAGAGATTGGAAGCCAACAATTTTACTTTTGCAGGAGGCTAAAATTCAACAGTGTACTGATTTACTTGCTTGGCAATGTTGGGGAAATAAGCATGTAAAGTGGATTGATTCTCCTTCTCAAGGAAGCTCTGGAGGTATTATATGTTCGTGGGATTCTTCTAAGATTGAAGTTTCAGATTTTCTTATGGGTCCTTATTCCATTACAATCCTTTGCAAAACTATTGGTTCTTCTTTTGAATGGATGTTTTCTGGAATTTATGCTCCTTGTTCTTCTTACACTGATGAAGTGAAATTATTTTGGAGAGAAATTGAAGAAGTCAGAAGTTTTTGGAATTACCCTTGGGTCATTGGTGGTGATTTCAATGAAATTATATTTTGTCATGAAAGATCTACTGGAAGTGATTCAACTATTGGCATGAAGAGGTTTAGTAAATTTATTTTGAAACATCAATTAATTGATATTCACCTAATTGGTGCTTCTTATACATGGACCAATAACCAAGTTCAAAGTGTGAGAAGTCGAAATGATAGGATTTTAGTTTCCATCCCTTAGGAATTAGAATATCTTAATGTGATCCAGCAAGCTCTACCAAGACCGATCTCTGATCATAGCCTTATAGATCTTATTTGTGATGGTTTGAAGCGTGGTCCGTCACCATTTCACTGTGAGTATTTCTGGTTCACTCACCCTGATTTTGTTTCTCTAATAAAAAGCTGGTGGGAGTATTTTTCTGTTTCAGGTAATGCTGGTTTTGTTTTCTGCAAAAAACTTCAAATGCTAAAGCCAAAACTAAGGGAGTGGAGTAAATAGGAATATGGTGATTTAGATAGAAGGATAGAAGAACTGGAAGAGACTTTCACTAATTTGGTCATTGAAGAGGACTTGCATAATGAGCTTTCTGTTGAGCAATGGGATGCAAGAGTTGCTGCTAGACAAGAATGGTGCAGGTTGACTTTAGTAAGAGCTGAGAAGTGGAGATGCAGAGCTAGAGCTAATGATATCAAAAATAATGAAAATAACACAAAATACTTCCACATATTGGCAAATGATAATAGAAGAAGAAGTTATATTGGATCTATTAAGGTGAATGGAGTACTCATAGATAATGAAGATGCAATTAAAAAAGGAATTGTTGATTACTTTCAAAATATTTTTAAAGCCAACAACCAAAGACTTGTTAATATGGAGGGTATGCAGTTCAACACAATTTCTGAAGATACTAGTGTTTGGTTAGAAATGGATTTTGATGAAGAAGAATGTTTGTCTTCCATCAAGTTGTTAGGCCAAAATAAAGCTCCTAGACCAGATGGTTTTCCAGTGAGCTTTTATTTGTTGTGCTGGGATATTATCAAAGAAGATTTCATGAAGGTGGTGAAAGATCTTCAGATGAGAGGTTTTCTAGATTGGAGGTTAAAGAACACTTTTATAGCTCTCATTCCAAAGAAGGACACAATTGAAGAAATAAAAGATTTTAGACCTATTAGTCTAGTTCATGGTGCTTACAAAATTATCTCTAAAATGTTGGCTGAAAGATTTAAAGACACTCTCCCTAGCATTATCTCTCAGCATCAAACAACTTTTATAAAAAAGAGACAGATTTTAAATGGTATGTTAATAGCTAATGAGCTCATTGATTCAAGAATCAAAAGTGGAAAACCATGACTTTTATGTAAAGTTGATTTTGAGAAAGCTTTTGATCATATTAATTAGGAGTTCATTGATGAAATTCTAAAGCTCATGGGTTATGGTGACAAGTGGAGAAGTTAGGTCAAATGTTGTGTTGAATTTTTGAAGTTCTCGGTTCTGATTAATGGTAGTGCCTCTGGTTTTTTCACAAGTGGTAAAGGAGTCATGCAGGGAGATCCTTTATCTCCATTTATTTTTCTTTTAGTTGGAGAAACTCTCACTTACATGATAAAGCAAGCTCAGCTGCAAGGTTTATTGTCTGGTTTTCAAGTTAGTAATGCAGGTATGCTCATCAGTCATTTTTTGTTTACTAATGACACCCTTATCTTCCTAGATGCTGACATTGAACATATTAAAAATCTCAGATTAATTCTCATCTCTTTTGAAATTCTAACTGGTCTCAAAATTAATTTCTCTAAGAGCCAGATTTATGGAGTAGGTTTTGATGGTGATTTATCTCTTTTCTGTGATATTTTGGGTTGTTGTTCTAGGAGTTTACCTACTTCCTATTTGGGATTACCACTTGGTGATAAATCCAAAGGAGTAGCTAAGTGGGATAAAGTGATTGCCAAGTTTATTGCTAGACTTGCTGGCTGGAAGAAGATTCTTCTCAAAAGAGCGGGTAAAATTACTCTCATTAACAGTGTCCTTGCTAGTTTACCAGTTTACTACATGAGTTTGTTTGAGATGCCAGTTTCAGTTTGCCAGAAGCTTGAGAAGATTATGAGATTTCTTATGGCATGACAATGTTGGAAGGAAAAAACTTCATCTTGTTAAGTGGGTTGCTCTTTGTAGAAGAAAGAAATTTGGAGGTTTGGGTGTCAAAAATATGGAAAAAAAATGAATCAAGCTCTTCTTTGTAAATGGTCATGGAGGTATGATAATGTGAGGTATGCTCTATGGAGAAAGATTGTGGATGAAAAATATGGTGTAGGAAAATGGATTGGTTGGCTAAAGTTCCAACTTACACTTATGGTCATTCTGTCTGGAGAGCTATAATGAACTGCAACAATTTCTTTATCGAGCATATCAAATTCAAAGTAAATTATGGTACAATTGCAAGGTTATGGGAGGATAATTGGTTATATGATAAACCAATTAAGAATTGCTATCTAAATTTATATAATGTCTCCAGGTCTAAGAATTTGAAAATTGCTGAAGTATGTGAATCTGTTGCTGATGCTGTCACTTGGAATATCAGAGCTCCAAGAAGATTATTTGGTGAAGCTGCTGTGGAGCACACAATTCTTATGTCTGACTTGAATTCCTTCTCTTTCACTCCTGATTTGGATGATGAGCTGCAATGGTCCTTAAGCTCCAACAAAGTCTACACTGTCAAATCTTTGTATGACTTTCTTACAACTATTGGTATAAATCATCAGGAGAATGCAGTTTTTTCATTCATTTGGCAGCAAAAATATCCTCCCAAAATTGGATTCTTTCTTTGGACTATTGCCCACAACAGGTTACCAACAAGAGATTCTTTAAGAAGAAAAGGTATGGATGTTCCTGATGAATGTCTTATTTGTAGTAAACCTGAAACTCCCTCTCACCTCCTGTTGCATTGCAATTTTGCTAAGAAGATTTGGTGTAATTTAATAAACAAGCTTCACTGGTTCTTTTCAATGCCTGAGAATGCCTCCATTGCTATTCAAGCCTGGCATTTATCTCAATCTTCAGCAGCCTTAACCACCATCTGGAACTTCATTCCTGCTGCAATTATTTGGTGCTTTTGGCAAGAGAGAAACGCAAGAGTCTTCACTGACAAAATTAGTAATGAAGTTGCAGTTACAAATAAGGCAATATACTGCCTTTACTCTTGGTCCTTAGCAGTCAAAGATTTCGAGCTTATCTCCTCAGCAGATGTTATGAACAATTGGCACTCAACTTTCTTTGAGATGTAACTTGTTCTGGTTGTATTTTTTTAGCTTGTTTTTTTCTTTGAGCTTCTCCCGTGTGTGAGTATGTCTCCTTTCCTTTTTTGTACTTTGGTTTGGGGTGGTATAAGTCTTTTATACCCTCTCCTTTTTGATCATTATACTCCTTTCTTTGCTGATAAAAAAAAACTAAGTTTCGATAATTGAATACTCGATACACCTCGGATATTTCCCGGCAACGACCTCGTTGGCTCCTTCCCAAACCTAGAATGTCGTCTACTACCATCTGAAAAATCAGGTGTCATTTTTAGTAAGAAAGTTGAACCAAAACATCAAAGGATGATGTCTAAATTACTAAAGATCAAGCATATAAATCTTAAAGACCCATACTTAGGGACTCCTCTCTTTATGGATAGATCAAAAATAAAGACTTTTACTCATATTCTGGAAAGAATGGAATCCAAGTCTAAAGGATGGAAAAGTTTAGTCCTTGCTCAAACTTGTAGATCTGTTCTAAACAGAACAGTTCTATCTAGTATTCCAAACTACTTAATGGGATGCTTTCTTCTTCCAAAGCAAATTACTAATAAGATAAATGTCATTCAAAGGGACTTTTGGTGGGACAAGGAGGCAAGGGTTTTTACCCTAAGGCCTGGCCGAATCTTTGCAAACCTATGCTAAGAGGAGGTTTAGGTTTTAGAGATGCTCGCAAGTTTAATCTTGCGATGTTAGTCAAGGTTGCCTGGAGAATGTTAAAGGAAACAAAGGCCTTGTGGGTAAAAACAATGGGTTCAAAGTACTTTAGAAATAAATCTCCCTTTAGGACCAAACATTCAGCTAAAGGATCTTGGACTTGGAATTGCATCAAGCAAGGTTTAGAACTAATACAAAAATTTAGTATTTGGGAAGTAGGAAATGGAAAATACATAAATATTTGGAAAGATATCTGGATTCCTGGAGTAAAACAAAACATTCAACACCTTAGTCGAGCTAGTAATAACAATCTAGTTTGGGTATCGGACTTGATTAATACAGAAACTGGTACATGGAACTCTTCTCTACTTTTCTCAACCACCCCAACTGATATTGCCACCAAAATTAGTTAAATATATATTTTTAAGGATAGTAACCAAAATCTTAGAAAAGATCAGCTGAGATGGACTCTAACCAGATCTAGTGAATTCACTGTAAAATCTGTGTATGAGAAATTGAATGAAAATGGTCTAGATATTGTCAGTTTATCTTTACCAGAGTCTTTTTGGAAAGCCTTATGGAGATTAAATATCTCAGAAAGAATCAAACTATTCTTATGGAAATGTCTTCAAAATGCACTTCCTACTAATGTTAAACTTGCTGGTAAAGTTAAGGATGTAACACCTTTATGTACAATGTGTAGGACTGAAACAGAAACAACAGAATATCTTATTTTCCATTGCCCTTATGCTAAATCAGTTTGGAACTCTTCTCCTAATTCTGTCTCTTTAAATCTAGATCTGTCAAGTACAATTCTGGAACTATGCAAAACCTGGATGACTAACCCTAGGACAGACATTCCCTTGGAACTTCTTCTTACTAAAATGTGGTTTATCTGGAAGGAAAGATGTGATAGAATCTTTGAGAACAAATCTAAAAATGCTACTACTTTAGCCTTAGAAATTCAGAGACATATTGATTTCTGGTCTACCCAAATTAGAAAACCTACTAAACCTAGACAAAAAAAGAGTTTAACTCCTACAAGGAAAGCTCCAAGTTCAAATACACTAAAGATAAATGTGGATGCTTCTTGGATCACAGAACTAATACCTTCTACTTATGCCTTTATCTTGAGAAATGATACAGGAGATTGTGAAGGAGGAAGAGCAGGGCAAGCAACATGTCTCGACCCACAAGAGGCAGAAGCTATAGGAGTTTTGCAGGCAGCAGTTTGGGCTAAAGAGAGACAGCTTCAAAATTTCAGTATTGAAGGCGACTGTGAAAGCATTTTCAACTACATCAATGGACAAAATGCAGATATCTCTTGGCGTGCCAAAGCCTGTATGAATGAAGCAAACAGAATAACTCATCAATGTACCAATTTTTTGGGTTTTGTTTTTATTCCTAGACTAGGAAATCAAGTAGCGGATATCTTGGCTAAGTTTATTAGAACTGTGAATTCTCCTATTGAATGGGGAACATCTCCTCCAACTTGTAGTACTAAGCAACTTATAGTAGATAAATCTAATATGGGAAATCCTTTACATCCCAGATTAGATGGCTCTACTTCTTTTGTAACCGACTCTTGATGAGTCTTAGCTTTTCAATGCAATATCTCATTTACAAAAAAAAAAAATGTCGTGTACCACACAAGTCACATGCTTGCTTCCAATTTTAGTACGTAAAAAAAAAACTTGAGGATGCAATACCTTCACGTAAACGATCTAGTTCCCACCGCAAACCAATCCAAAACAAAAGACTCCACTTCTGACACCTAAATATCTCCTCCATCTTTCTCGATGGTTATGGACAGTTGTAGTACCCTAAAAGGCTCACTATAATTCATTTTCGAAACAAGGTATCAAGATAAGATTTCCTCACACTCTCTCTTGTCCGTGCTTCTTTCTCATATGGAGCTACCATGATAATAACAACAACAGCATCATCAAGAAATCAATTTTTAGTAACAAATCCCCTTTCATTCCAGTGCCATCCCCCAACACCACTTCCCACCTCCATCGCCTCCGCCACCAGCCATTCAAAATACAAAAACCCACTTCGAAATCACAGTGCCAATCAAACTGAACACTCTCTTTCCACCACCAGCAACTCAAAACCTAAAAACCCAGTTCGAACTCACAGTACCAATCACGCTGAACAATCTCTTTCTGTCACCACCACCACCACTGACGCATCAATCAATGCCGACCAAGCACTTTTAACACTTTTGAGACAGAGGAAAACAGAAGATGCATGGTTAACCTACTTTCACTCACCTCATCTACCAAATTCCCAATGTCTAAGTCGATTAGTCTCTCAGTTATCCTACCAAAACACCAAAGAATCCCTAACTCGAGCTCAATCGGTCCTTCGTCGTCTCCGTGACTTACGCCAACTTCACCGTCTCGATGCTAATGCTCTAGGGCTCCTCGCTGTTGCCGCTGCCAAAGCAGGTCAGACCCTCTATGCCACCTCAATTATCAAATCCATGCTTCATTCTGGTTATCTTCCTCATGTTAAAGCATGGAGTGCTGTTACTAGTCGTCTCGCTGCCTCTGCGGATGATGGTCCTTTAGAAGCCCTGAAATTGTTCACTTCTGTCACAAGGCGAATTCGGAGTCTTTCGGATCCTTCGGTAGCTACTGAGGCTCGGCCAGATACGGCGGCATTCAATGCAGTACTTAATGCCTGTGCTAATCTTGGTGATACTGAGAAATTCCGTCAGCTGTTCGATGAAATGCCTGAGTTCAGTGCTAAACCAGATGTTCTTACTTACAATATTGTGATTAAGCTTTGTGCAAGAGCTAATCGGAAGGACTTACTTGTTCGTGTGTTGGAAAGGATTCTTGATGAAGGAATTGTGCCCTGTGTCACTACTTTACACTCTCTCCTTGCAGCTTATGTTGGTTTTAATGATTTAGAAACTGCAGAGAAAATGGTTCAGGCCATGAGAGAAGGTCGTAATGATCTGTGTAAAATCCTCAGAGACTGTAACTTAGAGAATCCTATTCAGATAGAAGGAGAAGTATTCGAACAGTTGTTACTACCTAAGCCTACAACTCTGAGTAATTATGAACCACCATTGTTACCAAAAGTGTATAAACCAGATTCTAGAATTTACACCACATTGATGAAAGGGTACATGAAAGAAGGACGTATCAGTGATGTCGTTAGAATGCTTGAGGCAATGAGGCAGCAGACTGACAGTTCTAGTCATCCTGATCATGTAACATATACCACTGTTATCTCTGCATTGGTCAAAGTTGGAGCAATGGAACGAGCTCGACAAGTTCTTACAGAGATGGCTCGGGTCGGTGTTCCTGCAAACAGAATTACCTATAATATCCTGCTCAAAGGATACTGTCAGCAAATTCACATAGAAAAGGCAAAGGAGTTAATTAAAGAAATGTCTAGTAGCGCTGGAATTGAACCAGATGTTGTTTCATACAACATCTTGATTGATGGACTCATACTTATTGATGATAGTGCAGGAGCTCTTGAATATTTCAACGAGATGAGAGCCAAGGGAATTGCACCAAGTAAAGTCAGTTATACTACCTTGATGAAAGCTTTTGCTTCAAGTGGTCAACCAAGGCTAGTTCAAAAGGTTTTTGATGAGATGCTGAAAGACCCAAGAGTGAAAGTTGATCAGGTTGCATGGAATATGTTGGTTGAAGGGTACTGTAAACAGGGATTAGTTGAAGAAGCAAAAAAGACTGTTCAGAGGATGAGAGAGAACGAATTTTACCCGAACGTCGCTACTTATGGTAGTCTTGCGAATGGGATTGCAGTTGCTAGAAAACCAGGAGAGGCTCTTCTGCTATGGAATGAAGTAAAAGGAAGGTGCAAGGTAGAAAAGGAAGGAGTTTCTTCTGCTACTTCACTTCCACCGTTGATACCTGATGAAGGGCTCCTTGATACTCTAGCTGATGTATGTGTGAGAGCTGCTTTCTTTAAGAAAGCCTTGGAGATAGTTGTTTGCATGGAGGAGTATGGGATATCCCCAAATAAGACCAAATACACAAGGATTTATGTGGAAATGCATTCAAGAATGTTCACGAGTAAGCATGCTTCGAAGGCCAGACAAGATAGAAGGAGCGACAGGAAAAAAGCTGCTGAGGCTTTTAAGTTTTGGTTGGGACTTCCCAACTCTTACTATGGGAGTGAATGGAGGCTCGAGGCTGATAGTTTTTATGCCACCGATTGATAACATTGTTTATAATGAGCTACTTTAACAGAAGTTTTAAATGGGAAGTGACATGTGGTTGAGTTCAGAACTGTAGAAGATTTACTAAAGATGCGATAGAAAAGTATAAATGTAATTTCAAATGAAGCCTGTTGTTGTTCAGTAGAAATGTCCTCTATATGTATTGATGGAGAAATTCATACCATACACACCGATATAAAACTGATATATTTTCTTTTATAGTCATCTAGAGTCTCAAATGTTATCTTCTATAACCACCAATGGCTTCCTCAATTTCAATCCAATAATTTAATGTGCATAGCTCCGCCAAAATGATAAGCAAAGACAGAGACCACCTCTGATGCAGTACTTGAAAATTCGGCATCAACAAAACTTAACTTTCCTTGCCACAGTTGCTCACTATTATGCAAAGGTCGTACACAAACTACAAGATAGTTGAAACTTGGAAAAAGCAAGGACCTTGGCTTCATGCTGTTGATACTTATGTAATAAGACCTCAGCACCTAGATAACGAGGTCTGACTCCGAGAATAAGATGATGACAAAACCTGCAAGAACACATTTGCTCTATGTAAACAAAACTTTAGGGACCAAAACATGTAAACCTACAAACTGCTGCTATTCATCGGAATAATATTCAAAATCTGATTCCTACATACACTCCCCACTGTTAGGTAACTTATGTCATTGCTGTGTTTTTTTCTTTCTCATTTGTGTGGGATTTATATTTGTTTGTCGAACAAACCTGAGACTCATTAAGAGATTGCTTAAATATGTGCCTATATATTTTTTTTCAAAAAAAATATCTTTCTTCATTTCTCAAATGATCATTCATGTATTACCTGATACATCTTCGGACCTTTCTTTAGTAGGTAACCAGCAGTGTTCATATTATCCACTAATGTGTCGATGTCTGGAACTTTCAAGTCAATTTTGTCTGCCAAACTGTATATTTCCTGATACATAATGGTAAAGTGCCATCAGTTAAACTGTAAGAGGCAATAACTGTCTTCAAAATATTAAGAGAAACAACAACCCTCACAGAAATTGAAAAGGTATCTTTCTGCTGCAATTCTGATTGTTTATTCAGAGCACTTAAAAACCGTTTAGCTTCTTTCTGTTGACTCATTCCACCACTTCGACCAAAGTCAACACGGCCATTCTCATCGACATATTTATCATACAAGGATTCATTCATTATTTCAACCACGTCCTGACAAAAATAAGTAGGGATTAATAATACACTGAAACTCCTAAAAGCTAACTCACAGCTAGTCAAGGATTGGTTTAAAGCGTTCTCTATGCTTTTGAACTCACCAAAGCATCTTGAACTGTAATTTCGTCTCTTAACTCTAACCTTGCCCGCGCTTCTGCAAGCCTTACGAGACTCTCCAACTGCCTTGCTGTTATTGGTGTACCATCGGCGGAATTACTATGGTCTCTTAGTCGCAAATAAAACTTCTGTATAATTTCTGCTGCAGGTCTAGACATCCTATACCGAGAAAAAAATCAAACAGAGGATAAGCAAAGTTCAAGTTCATATAGATGTGTTCAAGTTTATCAGAATTATTAGTTGCAAACAATGAACTCACTTGGGGAATACGAAAGTCCTTGCATAAGCAATATATTTGCGAAGAAGTGGACCTGGCAAGGGAACAAAGTCGTTGTCCTTGCTCAGGTCAAGTCTCAGCCGTGAAGCTAGTGAACCATGTTCTGCAGCCGTATCCCCATCACCTTGGGAAGCTGGATATCCCAGGAAGATGAATCTTATTTCACATAAGTTTTCATCTTTAATATGAGACACTATTAAGTATCAAAACATTACCTCTACAGAGCCGTTTCGGCGCAGGCAAATGCTCTCCATATCCCGCGTGAAGCTATAAAAGACACAGTAACATTCATGCTCTGTTCGTCGTGCAATTAAATTGATAAAGAGTTAAGCAAAAACAATTTTTTAGGTTCCACCTATTCTGTATGTATGATAATCATGCAAAATTTTCAGGATTGAGGATTTGATGGCTCTGACATGGATTACAGAATCGATTATTTACAGTCTTACACTGGCTCTGTATGTATGATAATCATACCACATACTTTCAAAGGCCACAAAATATGTGTATGCATACAGATTCCAAAGTGCTTGGGGTCACCCATTCATACAATGTTCAAAGCATATATGGTCTGGAAAGTAGTCGGTTAAAGCATTTGCTCTTACAGAAGCAGTTTAAAAAAATGGAAAAGAATGAGCACAATAAAGTTTCACAACAATCAGATCTCCATGCAACAATCTTTGAAAATCTAACATACTGTTACGCATTAGCATTGGCCACAATACATGCTAATGTGCAGGGGGGCTTAGATAGGTGAACTTACTGACATTATGTGCTCTGACAATCGCTTATCCAATGCTTCATCTGGTTTGTCTAGTAAAATGAAGACCAAATCAAATCTTGAAAGGAGGGCAGCACTCATTTTCAAATTTTCGTTGACGGTTTTTGCACGGCTGAAAATGGAATTGAAGATATGAACTCTTAGAGAAATTATCTGGTATATGAACAAGCAAACAAATGAATAATGGGACAGCAGCAATAAAACTATAAATATTAAATAGTTGAGAAAATGTAAGGATATCAGTACTGGTGGTAGTATTATAAGTGGCACGCCAGAAATATCTTTACAATTTTATATATTTTTAAAGGGAACGATATTAGACATTAGCTACCAGTAGTCTCACAGTGCTCTGTGAAAAAAAATATTATTAAATGGTAATAAAAGACTGACAGAAGATATTAAAATTGTTACTTATAGTGACCACCAACGGGATTTGCGGAAGCTAGAACAGACGTTCGTGCCGATAAACTTGCTACCAATCCAGCCTTTGCAACAGAGACACACTGTTGCTCCATGGCTTCTAGAAGAGCCTAAGCCAAGTAATCAAAACCCCCAAAGTATCATTAAGCGCGTTTTAAACATCAAGAATTAAATGGTACTAAAGGATAAAGAAAATAACCTGATGTTCAGCAGACATTTTATCGAACTCGTCGATACAACATAACCCACGATCTGCAAGTACCATGGCACCTGTTGACAATTTATACAACGCAATCAGAAAACCATTTCTCACAGTTATGGAATATCATATCTGTGTGTTTGGAGAGAGAGAGAGAGAGACGGAATAAGGTTTGTGCATACTTACCAGCCTCAAAGCCATAGTCATTTGTCATATGATCCTTTACTACAGCTACAGTTAGGCCAGCATTTGTTGTTCCATTACCACACACATAAATCCCTCTAGGAGAAACTGCTGCAGCTGCTTGCAGTAGTTGACTCTTCCCCAATCCAGGATCACCTGACAACATGGCATTCAGCATTAATTATGTCACTGTTTCTTACAAAACGTTTAGAAACAATTACAATCTTGAACACAGTTGCTTGAAGTTTCAGATACTTAAGTTCTCAACAACAGTTACAGGAAAAGCAAATCTGCTATTGAGGAAGTTAACTACAATTTAGCTCAGGAGCTTACCTATAACAATGATATGGATATCTCCTCGTACAGGTACCTTATTCTGATCCATCACATGCTTCCGTACGCCTCCAAAAAGTGACAGTGTTATTCCCGCTTTGGAAATAAATAAATAAAAATCTTAGTAAACTGGATGCACTCTGTGGTCAATTTTGAAAAGCAGAGACGCCAAGACAAGATGTAATATGAAAAGGTGTTTGGTTTAAGAATAGTTACTCGGAGTAGGTGCATGTCAAAGATATGAAGTGCCAGACCTAGCTAATCGTGCAACTTATGTTCGTATATCAATGAAAGACTTGCTAAGATGTGAAGGTACAACTTAAGAGGTTAAAGTAAGTTCATTGAAAAGGTGGTACTCTATGTGTCCTATTGTTACAATTCAATGGCACAAGTCACATAGCCATATTTGAGTCTTACAACCTTAATGTCTGCGATGTGGGAAAAATAGGCATGCAAAATTTTGGAGATTTACGGTTTCAGTTTTGTACCATAAAACAAAAGCACGAGCAAAGAATAGTGCTTACACTTCAGCTTATCTGGATGGATATAAATTCTAGCATATGATGTTAAAAAGAGCACCTTTCACAAGCTCATGCCCATAAATGGAGGGACAGATAGATTGAAGTATTTGACGGAAGACATCGGACCCATGCTCCTCCGAGAACTTAATAATGAATTTTAGATCTCTTGGAGAAAAGGAATATAAATCAGACAGCTCTGTAGTTCTAACTGCAGCACTAGTATCTTTTGCATCACTTGTCGGTTGTGATTTGGAATTTGTGACTGAAACAGCTTCTAGATATAAATAATATAAACCTTGGTTCTTGTTTTTTGATTTCCCTGAAACATTTTGAATCAGCATGAAGATGCCAATAAAGTAAGACTATCAAGAATCAAGAGAGATAAGAAGTAACTACAAACAAACAGAAAGAGTGCAAATTGGCACGGGTATAAGTAGAACTAACAACAAGGCTGCACATCTGTAAGTAATTCTTAATCTCCATACCTCCTCCGATATCCATGTAGTTATTAATTACTTTTACAATTCCGGTCACAGTCACAACATCCCCTGGTAGGCAAGCATCGACGAGATCTTCACTTAACTCACATTCTACAGTTCGAGGTACCCTGCCTTCTTCATGATTTTCAGATTTCAACAGCTCCTGGATCCTGAAAACCAAAAACATAGCATTAGTAGATCCAAATGACTTGTGGAAGTTACCAAACTACCAGCTAGTTGACTTGGAAAAGCCTGTAGACTTGCTACCGTGATTTGATTTCGAAATCCACCTTCTTTAGCTGAGGACTAACCACGAATTTCTTTGCTAATCGAGAAAAGTTAAACTAAAACATTACCCTCGTCATATTTTAAATGAAAAATTGACATAGAGATGGAAATGCTTGCCTTATTTTCTGAAAATCTATTTGTACGGCAGTCCTCCTAATTGGATTAAAGTTTCTACTTTTACAACCTTGGAGAGTACAAACGGCTGGTGGAGTAAACTTCCCATCAGGGAAAACGGGTGCAATCTTTGAGCTACACTTTGGACATTCAAATGTCATTTGTACGACTAAAGGCCTGATGGTGCTTACTTTGACGACAGTTCCACGAACTGACACTAGTTTGCCTGTCATAATACAAAAAAATTTGATAGATTAGCACAGCTCAGTGCAACATCCTGGTTCCTTCACTACTTAAAACATATATTAAATATTATCATTGATATCAGATACTGCCTGCGCAATAGAAAACCCAAAGAGGTAGAGCAAAGAACAGAAGATAACAACGATAGAAGTTATAACGGAGGTTACCTATGTAGGCAGCTTTCAGGTTCTTTAAAGCAATCACTGACTCGGGATAATTATGCAACCGTATATTTATCTTTATACCATCCTCTGACTCGCTTTCTACTCCTTTGGGCAGCAAAACCTGCTTAACGAATTATACTATACATAAACTCAAAATATATATATATATATATATATATTTCTTCTAATTTTTAGAAAAGATAGAAAAGAAATATGTGGAATTAATGTATGCACACCTTGTGAACAGCAGCACCCATACATGAGAGGGCTAATTTTGGTTCATCCTCAAGAAATATATAAAAACTTTCCACATTACATATCTTTCGAAGCTGTTGAAGATCAATCGGCAAATACAAAGGTCCTTCATCATGTTTTACCTAATTAAATGGCAACCAAACTTCAGTTCCTTGTAACTAGATTGTAAGGTTCCTAGTTTTAATAGGGGAAGAATCCTAGTTACTAGTGAAAATCGAATCAATTTTAAAAGGTAATCTAAAACCTTAAATCCCAAATCTTAGATAAACATTCTACCTCAATATTATTTCAGAAAATGAATTTCAATTTTGAATTATACCTGAAAAACAAGATTCGCTCCGATTGTGGAAGAGAAGAAATTAGAAAGGTCCATTATGAGTTTCAATCGCTGATCATTTGAAGGGAACTCGGTTTCTGGGAAATACATGGACCAAATCTTCGATATGTCATTTGATCCTATCGAATGCTTCTGTATACCTAAATCATCTATCGCTCCTTCAGTTAGATACATTTTAGGGTTCAGATTACTGGAATTGCATAGTATATCTTTCTCCAAAGAATCGGCAAAGTAGTGGAGTGAATTTGAATTCCCTTATCTTATTAATAAAAAGAACAAATGAATTTCGGTTTTCCCGCCAAATTTTGTGGCGTAGTAATGACTCATCCCGCCAAAAGATGCTGGATATATCAAGCCCAAGTCTGAAACTGACTTAGCATCTGCATCTGATTCGATCTGATTCAAAATTAAAAACGTTTGTCTTTTAATTTTCTAATCGGCTCGTACATCAAACTCCAAAATATTTGTACTTTTCTACCAGGCTCGATCGTTAGCACATGTTTGACTAAATTCATTCAATATAACCCAACTATCTAATAATTTTTAAGCCAGATATAATTATCAGATTCAGATATTATGACCAGATCCGATGAATCGACTAAATTAGAATAAACAAATACTATGTAAGTTCGAATATAGTAGATATTAGAAGCTTAGGGGAGAGTGTTCTTAGTTTTTTTCATTTACCATAAATTGGAGTATGAATCTTCCCATTTCTGCAGGGGCTAATACAGTATCGCGTACCAGTTTTTTCGTATATGCACTTTCCGTGTTGATAATGTCTCCATAAAAATCTATGTGACATGACATGTCATGTCCACCACAAGCCTTTAGCATTCTCATCCAACACCTTGTTTGATTGGGTTTGACTTGGCTAAACCTTTTTGTTCTTTAGTTTTTTTATGTGTTATTCGGGGTTTGACTAAGGGGTATTTGGGTCATACTAGATTCAAAAAATTCTATAACTTTCCTATTTATTTTGTATTATGAAGTAATAAGTCATGTTTAGATTTAGACAAGCCAGTTGACTTATAAAAGAAGTAAGAAACTTGTAAATAAGTCATGTTTATATACAGATATGAACTTTGTCGATCCTTTATCTAATTTGAGTGATCTTATGTCAGAAGAGAAGGCTCTCAGAATAATCTAACTAGGTGAATATCAAGGCTCAACTATCGTTAGTCAATCAAATCAATAATAGAAAATTAAAATAACAATATGATTCTAGTTTCCCACTAATGGTACTTCTAGATGCTTCTTGATTCCACATAAGTCTTTAAAGAGCTGACGTAAAAGATTTCTCCTAATTAGGTTACTCTCCTTTCAAGAATAGTATTACAAGTAATACTATTAGTCGGCTATAACTCTGACTACAAAATGAAGTGCGAGTATCATGATAAGTTTTTAAGAAGAACAAACTTCACTATTTATAGACCAGGGTAGATTGGACACCAAGGAATTTCCATAATCGAAAATATCGAAAGATATGCAATAAACACCAATTTTCGATTTTGTTTGATTCCAGCTAATATCCAACTAATATAACGAAATCTCTCATGGATGACAACTCAATATTAGCTAGCATACAAGTATGCTTTACTAATATATCTTCCAAAGATATGTTTTACTTACTAGGAAAATTAAAGATATAAATTTGAAAACCCTAAATAATATCTAGGTTTGGGATCTACCTTGAGTATCAAGGAATATCAATGAACAACTAATAAATAAGATTTTAGCACATGTTCAAATTACCCATCATATCGACATCTTGAACTTTCTTAAATAGAAACTCGTATTCCGATATTCACACATACCCTAAAGTGAATATGAAATCGGAAAATACGTTTTGCTATTGGGACCGGTCTACCCGAGATCCCCAATAGGGATCGGTCCTGCTATAGATCCCGAATATGAATCGTACCACCAAATTTCATTGATTCCTTTCAACTACAAACAAGTTTTGCAAGTTTACTTCCTCTCATGAAGGTAAACATAGTTTTCTAGGCATGGAATCAACCTAAAGTTCATTACACAATCTAGTAACAAGTTACAAATAGTGTTTATGTCGCAATTATGGAGTACAAAAGATAGACGTTATACTTCGTAATTCAATATACCAAAGTTATGATACAACTTGTATATTCTTCCTTGACACTTTGATCATAATGTAATGATCAAGCCTTCAATATTAGAGATTTATAAATATAACTTCGCATGTTATGTTTTCAATATAATCGACTTGAAAGCAACGCAGATAGAAATGGAAACAAGTCAAGTCTTGTATTACTAACCTCGAATAGAAGGATGATACGTTCGTTGATGCCGAAACGTCTTCAGGTTCTCCAGATTAACACGAGCTTGTCTCAATATTTCTAGACTTCCTAGTCTAACCTAACGAAGTTGACTCTAGTAATCTAATCAAGCGAACTTGAGTTTTGGAACCAAACTTGACGTAACAATAAGTAATTCTACCATTCACTCTGTTGTTGCTACCACTGCTTCTCTTATTTCCAATGGGGATACTTCAACTGGTGTTTCTGTTTTTTCTACTGCTTCTGAGGTAACTCTTGTTGATTCAATATACACATTATATTATTCCTCCACCATCTACATATACTCCTACTGCTAGTAATGCACATGGTATGATTACTATGGGTAAGAATAGAATCTTTAAACTAAAAACATACTCTACCAAGCATGCTCTCACCGCCACTCTTACTTCTCAAATTCCTCATGCCACTTCTGTTAGAGCATTGTTCGGTCAAACTCATAAGTGTTGTTATATCAAGCTTGTTGTCAAATTTAGTTGTCAAAACTATATCTTGATTTCTAGTCTATAATTAATGAAGTCTCGATATAGGATAGTGTAGTTGAGAAACGAGCCAGTCATCATTTGCGTTCTACCATTTGAAGGCGAAGATCAATCGAAGCTTTTGGAGAACTTCATCAACAAAAGGAAAGTGAAGACTGAACCACCTATTTCTCAAGTTATATTCACTTTTCTATCCTTGAGACGATTGTCGCATAACTAACTAGACTAGCTTGCATAGACAAGAATTTCGAGTCGGGAACTAATTATTTAGTTTACGAATTTCTCGAAATATAATGACTAAGATTAATGAACATTTGTTCATACTTGATCAATTTCGGTTGAGAACAATCTATTATTCGGAACCAAATCATGATTCAAGTTTATCATTCAAAAATAGCATGGAACAGTGATATGTGTCATTGATGTTATTCAGGAATGTTTTGAATTGATTTAGAGAAATATAGAACTACTATATTCGGAATACAAGACAGTGTTATATGTCTTACAAACTGAGAAAACTATTATATGTCTGAAGCCATATTACATGTACTTGTACACGTAGCGGGGTTGCTATATATCGACTTTCATATTTGTGTGATAAGCATACCCGTATGCACATCATGGTAAAATATGTTTGTGTGATCCGGATAGGTATGCATAATCTCATGCAAACCATTTTGGAACCGTGGTAAGGGAACCGGGTTAAAGTATTCAAACCGATATGCGAGCCAATACAGTTCTATGTTCTAGAACCAATTTAGTACCCATACCGGTACGCAAACTGAAAACGTTATGTGAACTCCGGAACCAGTAAAAGTCTAAAGTTTGCAAACCGGTACGTGAACTGAAAAAATTCTGTCAACTCCGAAACATAGAGTTGCACCTAAGTTTGCAAACCGATACGTGAACTGAAAAAGTTCTGTCAACTCCGAAACTCGGTTTTGCTTATAAGTTTGCAAACCGGTCCGCGTACTATGACTCACTAACGACTCAAGTATTTGTACCTTGTACTTTTACCAACTATGTCAATTATGCTTCAATTGCGAATAAATTATTTCTATGAGATGATTTTCATTTAATCAATTCTCTAATTAATACTAGACTCATTTGATCACATGATTGTGACTCAGGATTTATGTCTTTGTGAACATGAAAATGAGTGTTAAGCTTTTAAAGTTCAAACTGGCTACCGCTAACCATATTGGACATAGTCTTTATACACGGTTCGGTTACGGTTACCTAACCAGAGTGTATATCTTGTTTATGAAAATAAGATTCAAAGCTTTCATCTAAGGGTGAATATTGTTTGCTTGGTTCCAAAGCTATCTTAGCTTAAACCTAAAGCAACCTAGGCTTTGAAGTCTTTATAAGGGGAACTCTTGGCAACTTGGATCTTTGAATCCCGACACTGCTTTTTGGTATGTCCTAGTTGTATCTAGAATCGTCCTCTCCAGAAACCTTTTAGGGTTTAGCGACTATAAAGACTTCATTGGGATTCGTGAAGCCGGGTCTAGTTATCTTTTATCTTGATAACTTGAGTATCCTGATGTTGATTGTTTGTAGATCTTGCTCCAACGATCAAGATAGATAGTAATCATCAAAGTTCTGTTCGTCTCAAACTTTGTTGATTCCGCAAGTTTTATACTTGTGAAGTGAATAATAATCTAGACTGCACTTCGGGTTGCATAAGTCCGGATTTTGAGGATAGCCGGACTTATGTCAAGTTGCTATCGATTTCCATCACCTGGATCTTTCGTTTGATCTGATCATCTATTTAGATCGTAAATCAGGAAATCAATTATAGGCTTAATTTTTGGGAGGAGATTTGGTTTAAATTATTCAATTGATTTGAAGCGACTCTTAGTTGGTGGGACTCCTCTAAGGGAATCAATTGCGCAGAGTCCTGCTGGGATTCAAGAGGCGTAAGGAGCGCGACTGTACCTGAATCAGTGGGAGACTGAGTTCGGGCTTAACTACATTCCAGACAAAAAATTTTTTTGGTAGTAGGCTAGTGTATGTAGCGGCTTAATACAGTTTGGCGTTCAATCTGGACTCGGTCTTGGGGGTTTTCTGCATTTGCAGTTTCCTCGTTAACAAAATTTCTGGTGTCTGTATTATTTCTTTTTCCGCATTATATTGTTTATCTTTATAATTGAAATATCACAGGTTTTGCATTGATCAATCAAAGTAGACTCGTCCAACCTAGTTTGTTGGATAAGACTTGATTGATCCTTGGACATTGGTCTTTGGTACATTCCAAGAACTCTCTTTGTAGTTAGGTTCACGGATTCAGTTCTATAAACATTCTAACGACAAGAGAGAGAGAGAGAGAGAGAGATAACTCTATACACTTTCATTGATTGAGTTTTAACTCTCGGAGTTGTGTTGAGTTTGTCCATATAGATTGCCTACGAAAAAGTTGGTTGTATATTTGGTACCCCCAGTGTTTTCAATTGGTATCAGAGCATGCAAACACGTTAAGACCTAACAAGTTTGTGTTTGAAGCAGTCTAATTATATGGACAGAGACGAAATCTAAAAAAACGTATGACCAGCAAAGATCATGCAAATCCAGAGTGTGTTCTAGAAACCATCGATGTTGATTTTGGTACTGATCTAAAGAAGATGATCGATAAACTCTGTCGTGAGAAACATAGATTAAAAATAATTATCGATGGACTTCGCTATGAGATTTACATCAAATATTCCGATCTTCGAGAAGGATCTGAAAGGGAAAAGTCTCTCCAAGATAAGTTGGATGAACATATTCGAATTAATAAAGAGGAAGTTGTAGGTGCAGGACATTATATATCCGCTATCAACAAAACTCTTGGGGTAATGATCTTTGTTGAAAACTCTTCCAATCTATCTATGAATTCGAGAAATTCTCTTAATTTATGTCCCATGAATTGTCGTCAGTATGGAGATAAAAGAGGCTTAGGCTTCCATAAAACCATTACGACTCCGAGTATTTCGAAAGAATCTAATGGTGTTTCCATAACAGCTATAGGCTCCTGTATGTTTTGTGATGCTCTCGATCATTACCAATATACTTGTAAACTCTTTAGTAAGAAATTAAAGGTTGCTAGTAATCTTAATAAGAAGGCTAGAAAACTATTCTTCAACCTTATGAGTTCTAAAAAACTAACAAATTATTCCCTGGGAACAATGATGTTAGTATGGGAGCTTTCGCTTTAAAGTCATCCTCACCTTTTCAATGGTTTCTTGACAGTGGGTGTAGCCGACATATGACAGACGATCTTTCGTGGTTCGTGAGCTCGAGAGAATTTAATGAAGGTCATGTGACGTTCGGAGACGGGAGTTGTTGCTACATACACTACAGGAAAGAAAAAAAACCCATATACTACTCTTGAAAAGAGTCGTCGTAACTCTTCGACGACGTTTTCCATAAGGTTGTTGAATGGGGGTGGGTGGGGTGGGGGTGTTGTAGAAAGTCTCATAATTTCTGTAAGAGCATAGCTAGGTTGAACCCACCAAGCGTTGGTATGTCAAGTTTGGTTGTCATATTTTAGTGAATCAAAACTCATTTAAAGAGTCGCTTGATTATGTACTAGAGAAAACTTCATATAGGTTAGATTGAAAGACTAGGATTATGAGACATACAAGTATTACTCTAAGACTTGAAGAATATGAAGAAGTAACAAGCTACAATGACGACATCATCCTTCCTCTTGATGTTAGTAATATTTGACTTGAGCTGTTTCATTCCTAACGTATCTTTCAAGTCGTGCTATATTGAAAACATAACTGCGAAGCTGTGAATGATTATACTCTAGTAGTAAGACATGATCACATGATCATAGTGTTAAGGAATTAGGATACGAAGTATAACGCTTATCTTTTGAACTTCGTATATAATACATCGACATAATCGTATGAATGCTATTGTGATTATGTGTATAGGTAAAGGTGAAGATTTCATCCTAGGAAACAATGTTTACATTTGTTTAAAAGAAGTACATTCATGAACTTGTTTTATGAATCGAAAGGGAAATCGCTAGGCTTATTGGTATTATTATTCATTGCATATCTTTGGATTACCAATATGTGTGAGATAGTAGAACCGATCATAACTTGTTATGTATCTTGGTAAAACTATTCACAATGCCTGACTTATGTATTGGTATGACTTTTATTAGTGTAACCGATCCTAAGTAATCACCTAAGATGGTATGATCGATATTTGTAATTGGTGTGACCGATCCTAGTAATTGGTGTGACCGATCACAAAAGAGTTGTGTAATCGATCCTTGTAATTGGTGTAACCGGTCCTAGTAATTGGTGTAACCCATCCTGGTAATTGGTGTAACCGATCCTAGTGACTTGTGTAACCGATCACAAGTAATACGATGAGAATATGGTAACCGGTCCTGGTAATTGATGTAACCGATCCTGGTAGCTGATGTAACCGGTCCCAGTAACCATATTAAGGTAGAACCGATCCTTGTGTTTGGTAAAACCGTGATTAGTGATTTGATATTTGATCAATCTCATAGTTGTCTTGGAATACAGATGAACCAATTCTAAACTTGTTTGGAAGTGTGGTATAATCGATTCCAAGATTGTAAATATGAAAGAGGATTTACAAAGAAAAGATGTCGACATAATTTGAACATGATCAGTAACTCTTATCTTTTATTGTTCAAAGATATTCCTTAATAACTCAAGGAGATCCCGGACCGAAATAAATTAAGAATCTTTTAATTAAGGTTATTAGTTTTATATGCTTTTAATTACCAGCAATTAAATGCATATCTCTGGAAAATAAAAATTGGTAATGTGCATTTACCAATTTAAGATTTTCTAGTGAGATTTCGGAAATATTGGACAAAGCATTTCCAGGAATTATGAAAACCGATTTGGGCATTTATTGCATATCTTGAGAATATTCGGTTTTGGAAATTCCTTGGTGTTCAAACATCCTTGGTCTATAAATACCCAAGTTTGCATTTCTAGCAAAATATCCTAAGAGCCAGGCAAACTTCATCTTTTTGTTGTTTCTAGTGGAGCCGTCTATTCGGGGAGGAAAGTACCCTAATTAGGCGAAATCTCTTACGACCGCTTGTTTCAAGACTTTTGTGGGATCAAGAAGCGATCTACGAGCACCGTTGGTGAGAAACTGGATAATTGCAGTTTATTTTAGTTTTCGATTGATTTGATTGACTAACAGTTGTTGAACTTTGATTGCACCTAATTTGTTTATTCTTGAGAATCTTCTCTTCTGATATAAGATTCACTCAAACTAGATCGAAGTATCGACGGGATCTTTAGAACTGTTTGTAGATCTGAAGACGTCTTGTGATAATCCATTGTTAACAGACTCTGTTCTATATGTGATTGATCACAAGAGATTCAAGTGGTGTTGTGCAGGTTTAATTGAAGATTAAAGAAGATTTGAAGACAAAGAAGATTTCTTATTTTGTTTCTATATCTTTGGGTGTGCACAAACCTTGATTGGCTGGGATCCACCTAGAATCGGATTTATTCGATTGATTAGTTGTGTAAGATCGGCATCACCTTGATTGGCTGGGATCCAACTAGAATCGGATTTTTCTTGTTTGATTCTATATTGATTGATTGCAAATCTAAACTCTGCTACTTCGGTTGTTGTTGGATAGATTGATCTAACCCGGCAAAGGAGTTTATTAGTTAAACAGAAGAGCCTTTGCATATGACTTAAGATATTTTCATCTGAAAGAATCAAGAGAGTTGTTACCAAACAGATTTGTTGTTCCTTTACTATTTGGTATACGATCCAAAGGAATTGTTCCAGTGCGTGCACTTATTGAATGTCGGAAGCGCAGGGATACAGAAGAAACTAGGTGAATTATAGGTTTAGTTGCTTGGTCTCAACTATACGAAGTTTGTTAGATTTTGTATAAGGTCTTAATTCTTAGAGTATTCAATTCTGGACTAGGTCCCGGGGTTTTTCTGCATTTGCGGTTTCCTCGTTAACAAAATCTTGATGTGTCTTGTACTTTTCTATTTCCGCAATTATTATTGTTTATTATAATTAAAAGTAAGATACACAAACGTTAACTCTGTATTACTTGATAGTGATCCTATAAAGTTTGGTTAAGTCCGAACCTATTATCAAGTAATCACACTTTGATTGTTGTATTGTCTCGATCTCGTATCCATAGACGATCACACAAAGTGTGAATACCGATTTGTAGTATTGTCTCGACTTCGTACATAGACAAACACTTTCGGTAAGAGGAATTATAGGTGGATAAATTAAAGATTGTGGTGTATTTGGGTACCCTCGTCTTTTTAATTGGTATCACAGCAGGCAAACACGAAAATATCTAACAATTTGTGTTTGGTGCGATCCAACCTATAAGAATTGAATCTGATGGATGATTCAGTTAACGTACCACCTAGATTTAATGGGACAAATTACCCATTATGGAAATCTGCTATGAGAATTTTTCTTCAATCCCGAGATTTTAATACTTGGCTATTAATCGAAGATGGATATCAACGACCGAAAGTGGAATATTCGGAAAACGAGTTTAAACGCCTAGCGTTTTATACATATGAAGAAAGAGCTCTTGGAAAGCAGAATTCTGATGGTTTGAATACCATAATACATGCAGTAAGTCATGATCTTCTACATCATGTTCTGTCATGTGAAACTTCTAAGGAAGCATGGGAAACTCTTGAGACTGTATTTGAAGGGAATGATTCTAAAAGAGAAACACAATTTCTTTCTCTATCTTTCGAATGGGAATACCTTAAAATGGATGATAACGATACCTTCGAGGAGTTTAACTCTAAACTTTCTGAGATTATCAATGCTTCTTTCTCTCTTGGAAAGGTTATACCTGAAAAGGAAATAGTATACAAGATTCTCAGATCGTTACCATCCAGATACGAGTCTAAGAAACATGCTATAATAGAAGCCAATGATCTTTATATACTTTCTCGAAGTTCTCTTGTAGGAAAGTTGAAGATCTTTGACAAAGAAACTCTGATGAAGAACCGAAATATTGGATATAATGTCTCATCTAATACAACTCAATCTTCGAAAGAAATATGTATACACAAGACTGGGAAACTTTGTCAAGGGGATGAAATACTTGTTGAAAAAGAGCTTAACTCAACAATTGTACTCCTAACACAACAAATTAAGGATGTCTTATTGAAAGATAATACTCATCCTGATACATTATCTTTTTTTCATTAAAAAGGTAATGAAGAAATCCAATATTTCAAATGCCGTAGGTTCGGACATATGGCAAAACAATGTTCTAGCAGAAAAGCTCAGAAGTGCAATAAGGCTTATGTTTCTACCTTAGATGATATCCCGGAGGAAAAACCCTATGAAGGAATATCTAACTGTAATGCA
Organism: Papaver atlanticum; assembly: GCA_023531105.1. Classification (NCBI taxonomy): domain Eukaryota; kingdom Viridiplantae; phylum Streptophyta; class Magnoliopsida; order Ranunculales; family Papaveraceae; genus Papaver; species Papaver atlanticum. Next base: position 381,748 of record JAJJMB010011511.1, on the reverse strand, counting down.
CTTCTTGCCAAATCTAACAGTGATATACCTTGTGAGTCTAATCAAATCCTAAAGAACTATTTAGAAAAACTTGAGTTGGGTATTAAGGAAAATCAAAGATTAAGTCTAGAACTTGAAAAACTTATGATACCCCTGTCAGATAAAACTCAAAAGGTAAAATCTGAGCAAAAAAATTTGGTTGATAAACCCAAAAGGTCAGAAGGTAAATCTTCTGGTAATAGGGTAAGTTCTTTATGTGGAGAAAACCACACTACAATCTTCCATGGAAATCTCCAACAAAATAAATTCATAAATGCTCTTCGCAAGAGAATAAAGATTTTGAAGGCTTATGAATTTATTAGATCTCAAAAGGAAGTTGCAGACTCTTATAATAACAAGAGAAAGAAAGAACATAAAGAAACGCAATCTATTGTGTTTATAAGTCATCCTAGGGATGTCTTTGTTGGCTATGGTGAGATTAATCCTCACCTCAACATACACTAATTGTGTTGAAAGATGCATCCTCACTTGTTGCCCAAAAATCCTGATAGTGAGGAGGCATAAAACTGGGCAGAATGTGCAAATCTGTTCTTTAGGTAACAATTAGCTCATAATCGATATCTTTTACTTTTGGGAAAAATATATTAGGTTTCCATAAACCCAATTATATCACCCCTTGATTTTCTCCCATTTTATATTATATACTATTCTTGTCCAAAAGAAGACTATCTTGCATCTATGGAGAAATCGGTAAAGGAAGGGTCATCCTTTGATGATTTAGCACTATGTGCATCGGTTATGACTGGAACTCATGATGTCTCTCAACATGATAATCTTCAAGATTCTCTAAGAAAACAGATTCTCACTGTTATAAGTTGCTTTAGACACCATGAGATGATGATAAAGGATTCAAAAGAAGTACTAGCTGATCTTCATTCTCAACTGTTTGAGATGAACAAGTCTACCACTAGAAAAGGAAGTGCTCAAAAGAATTTGAATCCAGTACTCGATTGCGATCCTCACAAGACTTGCAATTAGAAGAAAAATAGACATTAGTTTTTGATTTATTTCAATTATTGTATAAGGTCTATTTCTGAATAAAAACTATCTATTATTTATGAATAAAATTATTAGTTTATAATTTTTCGTGTGATAGTTTTTCTTATCACATAGCCTGTGCTTGAATGCTTTATATTATTGCTATGTGTTTATGGGATGTTTGATTTCGCTTTTCACAACTTTAATATTCGATCTCATATGTGTGAACCCTTATGGTTTGTGTGGCTTTTTGATTTAGCGGGATTAAGTTCTAGCCCATGTTGGTAGGCTTTATCAAAGGATCATAAGTTGTTCCGATTGAGACTCATATGTAAAAAGTCGCAATGTGTTGAATCAATTTGTGTTTACATGAGTTGTGTTTAGCATAAACATATGTGTTTCGGGTTTTCAACTTTTGTTATTGGCACGCATTAGTTAAAACCATTTCAACCTTTCTCTGGTAAGGTTGCCTTGTTGTTGTTCTTTTGTTCTTGCGAGAGGATGACAACACAATGGGGGAGAGTTCTAACTTGAATTGCGCTTAATGATATATCTTTCTGGGGAGAAGAGGATGCGGAATCTTAGGTAATGAATTTGTTAGTTAATCATTTTCCTGTTTAAGAAAAGCCTGATTTTATTGCATATATTTGGCTTTTGCTTAACGAAATTCGGTACAATTGATGTTTATTCCATTATGTGTGTATGGATGTGTGTGTGTGATTCAATTGTTTCCGGTTGAGAAAAACTGTTGTTATCTTTCTTTATTGTTTGGTATCAATTGTTTTTGGCTTAACAAAATTTCGGTGCAATTACGGTGCTATAATGTCTATGTTTGTTTCAATTGCTTCCGGTTAATAGAAATAATTGTGCAAGTTAATTTATTTGGTTTGTATGTATTGTTTATGGCTTAAAAAAATACGGGATCATTTGTTTAGTCCAATTCGATTCCGGATAAGAGAAACTAAGTTAATTCTGATCTTAGTTAGACTTATCAAAGTGAAGGATTCGGTTATTCAAGTCTAATCGAATGCCTTGACAAGAAATACTAGTTAACTAACCTAGTACTTGTCTTGTCTAAAGTGAAAGGTTTAAGTTATTTTCTGAATAATTAGAGCCTGGTGAGAAAAATAGAGTTATTTCTGATCTTTATTTTGGTCTTATCAAAATAAGCGATTGTATTTGTGCAATCGCTTTAGCAAGGAAACTAAGTTTCTTAGTCTTAAACCATTAGGGAAAATTGCTTCGGGAAATTGTTTCCTTGATAACATATTAAAACCAAATTACTTGTAGTTTCGGTTTTGATATTGGTTATCTAAAATGATATGTGAAACCTTCGTGCTTAACTCTTATAAGTTGTACAAGTCATTTGGATTTGTAAGATCCTTTCGGTTTGACCTTTATTTGCTAGAACCTTTGTCATTTTGTGACAAAAAGGGGGAGAAATATATGGAGTAAACAAGTGATTTGTAATCACTAAGAAAAGAACAATCGTGCTTAAACGTTATATCTAACGAAAGAGTAAAGCATTGACTAAGGGGGAGCAACATATCATATTGCTATTGTAGTTATCTTGACTACAAAAGGGGAATAACAAAGATGTTCGGATTGAAAATCTACCTAGCTTACCTTTAGGGGGAGTATTAGCTTTGTTATTCAAATGTCAACAACGGCATTTATGGATTGAATATATGCAGGTTATTGTGCTGTTGAAACTTGGAATCAAGCGTACGTGTAATGAATTATTGTAATTTTTTTATCCATATGTATTAAGAGTTTTGTCACTAAAATTGACAAAGGGGGAGATTGTTAGAGCATAGCTCGGTTGAACCCACCAAGCATTGGTATGTTAAGTTTGGTTGTCATATTTTAGTGAATCAAAACTCATTTAAAGAGTCGCTTGATTATGTACTAGAGACAACTTCGTATAGGTTAGATTAGAAAGACTAGGATTATGAAACATACAAGTATTACTCGAAGACTTGAAGAATGTGAAGAAGTAACAAGCTAAGATGACGACATCATCCTTCCTCTTGAGGTTAGTAATATTTGACTTGAACTGTTTCATTCCTAACGTATCTTTCAAGTCGTGCTATATTGAAAACATAACTGTGAAGCTGTGAATGATTATACTATAGTCGTAAGACATGATCACATGATCATAGTGTTAAGGAATTAGGATACGAAGTATAACGCTTATCTTTTGAACTTCGTATATAAGACATCGACATAATCGTATGAATGCTATTGTGATTATGTGTATGGGTAAAGGTGAAGATTTCATCCTAGGAAACAATGTTTACATTTGTGTAAAAAAAGTACATTCATGAATTTGTTTTATGAATCGAAAGGGAAATCGCTAGGCTTATTGGTATTATTATTCATTGCATATCTTTGGATTACCAATATGTGTGAGATAGTAGAACCGATCATAACTTGTTATGTATCTTGGTAAAACTATTCACAATGCCTGACTTATGTATTGGTATGACTTTTATTAGTGTAACCAATCCTAAGTAATCACCTAAGATGGTATGATCGATATTTGTAATTGGTGTGACCGATCCTAGTAATTGGTGTGACCGATCACAAAAGAGTTGTGTAATCGATCCTTGTAATTGGTGTAACCGGTCCTAGTAATTGGTGTAACCCATCCTGGTAATTGGTGTAACCGATCCTAGTGACTTGTGTAACCGATCACAAGTAATACGATGAGAATATGGTAACCGGTCCTGGTAATTGATGTAACCGATCCTGGTAGCTGATGTAACCGGTCCCAGTAACCATATTAAGGTAGAACCGATCCTTGTGTTTGGTAAAACCGTGATTAGTGATTTGATATTTGATCAATCACATAGTTGTCTTGGAATACAGATGAACCAATTCTAAACTTATTTGGAAGTGTGGTATAATCGATTCCAAGATTGTAAATATGAAAGAGGATTTACAAAGAAAAGATGTCGACATACTTTGAACATGATCAGTAACTCTTATCTTTTATTGTTCAAAGATATTCCTTAATAACTCAAGGAGATCCCGGACCGAAATAAATTAAGAATCTTTTAATTAAGGTTATTAGTTTTATATGCTTTTAATTACCAGCAATTAAATGCATATGTCTGGAAAATAAAAATTGGTAATGTGCATTTACTAATTGGAGATTTTCTAGTGAGATTTCGGAAATATTGGAAAAAGCATTTCCAGGAATTATGATAACCGATTTGGGCATTTATTGCATATCTTGAGAATATTCGGTTTTAGAAATTCCTTGGTATTCAAACATCCTTGGTCTATAAATACCCAAGTTTGCATTTCGAGCAAACTATCCTAACAGCCAGGAAAACTTCACCTTTTTTTGTTTTTTTGTGTAACCGTCTATTCGGAGAGGAAAGTACCCTAATTAGGCGAAATCTCTTACGACCGCTCGTTTAAAGACTTCTGTGGGATCAAGAAGCGATCAACGAGTACCATTGGTGGGAAACCGGATAATTGCGGTTTATTTTAGTTTTCGATTGATTTGATTGACTAACGGTTGTTGAACTTTTATTGCACCTAGTTTGTTTATTCTTGAGAATCTTCTCTTCTGATATAAGATTCACTCAAACTAGATCGAAGTATCAACTAGACAGTCAGACTCAATTAAGGAAAATACATCCAAGAGTTATATCTCTGTTTCTCAATGTAATCAGCAAATAAAACAGATAGAAATCCGTGAGCCTGATTATTATAAGAAACAACTTGAACGGCACCAAAGACCAATGTTCAAGTGCCAATCAATTTATATCAACAACCAAAGTTTGGATTATCTAATTGATTGAACAACGCACAACCTGTGATATTTCAATTATATAAACAAATATAATGCGAAAAAGAAATAACACAGACACCAGAAATTTTGTTAACGAGGAAACCGCAAATGCAGAAAAACCCCGGGACCTAGTCCAGATTTGAACACCACACTGTATTAAGCCGCTACAGACTCTAGCCTACTACAAGAATATAAGATGAACTTGGTTAAAGCGAAAGCTTACCAACACATATTTCGGGAAATATGTAAGCGAGTTAAACTCATCTCGAAATATCAAATGTGTATAATCGAAGTCTATATAGCTATACGACTTTTGTCTCAACTAGGAGATAGAGTAGAAATCGAATTTTGAGTGATAGATGAGTTTAAGTCTCCACATACCTTTTGTTGATGAAGTTCCACAAGATCCCCTTAGTAGTTCTTCGTCTTCAATCGATGAACGCTGTGAAGTCTAAAGCTCAACTACACATTCTATCCTAATCCGAGACTTAGCTATAAGTAGACCAGAAATCAAGACTTATAGTTTTGGCAACTAAACTTGACAAACAAGCTTGAGAAAGCAACGCTTGCGAGTTCGACCGAGCAGTGCCCTAACAATCTCCCCCTTTTTCAATTTTAGTGACAAAACTATCAATACATATGGATTACAAAATGAATAAACTTTGTAGCTTTTCATCCAAATGTTTGATTTCTTTGGTTTTTCAAAATTACTCGAAATCTTTGTCACTTCCAAGTACTCCAGTGATTCTGAACGTGTTTAACTCATCATCATAGTTGTTGAAGATCCGTAGCTATAACAATATATAAAAACAGGATGTTTTCGTATTGTTATACAGTGTCATAGTATTATTACACAGCATCAAAGTACAATTGCATCACAACTTTGACAACAATACTATGGTGATATGTATCACTCCCCCTTAGTCAATACTTCATCTCATAATGAAAACCACTCCCCCTTACATAATGATCCATAAACCATATGTATTTGTAGTGTGAACTACACAAAGATTCTCCCCCTTTTTTTCAATATAAATTGGCAAAGGTACGAAAACTAGCGGGATCATAATGAAATTCTCATAGAGATACTTCATGACTAAAAGAGAACATATCAACTTTGTTTCGATGATTTCACATAGTCGAAGCTTAGTGTATTCATCAAGGAGTTTATAAAGATACAAGATAACTCCTACAGTATTCCATAGCCACACTCCCCATAAAGATTTGGCAATTAAGCACAAGTTCAATTAAGAACTCTCCCCTATAAAATGTCATTCCCGAAAGGAACAACAAGAGCGACCTTACTTTCACAAGAAAAGAAGGATTTCTTTTGACATTAACAAATTACATGAAACATGAATTTGTATCCAGAAAAACTCAATTAAATTAACCACAAGAGAACCCATGATTAATTTAATCCGAAATGCTCAACATAAGAAAACTTACGTACCCGTACAGTACTTTCACATAGAAGTGGATCAGGGAAAGATGAATACTGCGGAATATTCAAAGATTCATTCTATTTTTCATCAATATTTGCATAATGACACAATAGACTTAATCTTTGTTATCAAAAGTTCATTCTATCTTCCATCAATATTTGCATAATGACATAATAGACTTAACTTTTGACATATATGGGACAATCATAGTTCACGGACGCAAACACACATATCCCATAACAATTTTTTGCAATATATAAAACCAATAAAGATTAATACTGCAAAATCATCTTCCAAATAAACTTTAGAATTTAAATAAATAAATCTAAAAACATTGCAAGATGAAAATCGTTGGCAATATCAATGTGTAATCACAATATAGGCTATTCCAGACCCTAGTTATCCTTCTTAAAACACAAGAATAAATTCTCATAAGAAGTTTCCTAGACATTGTAGAGCTTTCTCAGGGCTTCTACTGAGAATTCCTTCTCATTATTAAAGAACTCATTGATTATGGGATCATTTAATTCTTCCAAATCTTCAAAAATATCAGTTAACTCACTAAGTTCTCTTTTCAGTTCACGCAAGGTGTTCTTTGTTAGAGATAACATTTGTTCATAGTGAGATATCCTTTCCAAAGAGAACATGATTTGAGATTTTTAAATCATTTCTTTTTCTGATGAAATCCTTCACCATAGCCCTAAAATTATTATCATCTAGACAAATAGATAAAAAACAGTTATAGCCAGAACCTTTTTCATCATTTGTAGATTTCTCCTTTTTATTCCTTAAGGGTAGGATCCCTTCACAAAGATTACACATTAACTGCTTCTACTGCATCCCTTTTTGTAGTTCCTCTAGTTACAGGAGCCATGAAACTGTATCTTTCAAAGACAAAGGAGTGAAGGGAATTTTGATCACAAATGAATATAAATAGCATATCGGATAAGTAAACCCTAAACAAAAACTTTGAAAAAGTCTTCATGGTTCACGATCCATTATCTATTTTTGATAAGAAAATATTCAATTGCAAATATTAACTTAAATAATCTTAAACTGCCAAGGATAAGAAATTAACAACTATACAAGACTTGAGCAACCTTGATGCAATCCTCATATTCTCAAGTTAATAATGAGGATGCACACATCACTATAGTTAAATAGTGATGGAGTGAGCAGAATGCTCACATCTTGTGTCACTTGGTGACTTATCAAGGTTTGTTGCATAAACAAATTTCTTACCTCGTCTGACTCTGGTTCTCTTAGACTTCTTCTTGTCTTCAGGAGTTCCCTGTTGATTACCCAAAACCAGATTCATTCTTTGCATGTCATTCTGAAGTTTGGAAATTCGTTTGTTGTTCCTCTTGAATTTTCAACACTTACTTTGAACATGACTTGCATTTCTACAAAACATACACTTCAGAGATGAATTTTCGTTTTGCAGATTTGACTCATGTTTATCACAACTTTTAATATCCACAGTTCCGGAACCGGCCGGAACAAAGGAATTATTTGTGCTCACAGTCTTGCTTTTGAACCCTAAACCATTTGTGTTTCCAAAAAATTTCTAACCGAATAACATTGTTGAAATTTTGTCAGAGCTTCCAGATAACCTTTGCTAGTCACACTTAAGAGTATTAATCTATTTTTCTTTTAAAGATAGGGTTCTGGTGAATTTATCATTAAGACAGTCGATCTCAAGATTTTTCACTTGATGTGATGATTCAAGTTTCTTCAACTTCATTTTTAGTTGAAAATTTTCTTGGTGAATTTCTTCACTTTTATCCAAGAATTCAAAAATCTCAGTGTCAGGCTCGCATTCTGAATCAGAATTTGAGATAGTAGAAGTTTCTGCGGCAAACGTTGAAATTTCTGTGCAAACTTCGGAAGTATGCGGATTGACCAACTGAATTGATTTCCTTTGTATTGAATCATCTAAAGCATCAGAGAGAGAGAGACATTCCTCAGACCTCTTGCTTCTTCTCACAATATCCTTGATCTTTTGTAAAATCAATGACCTGTCAGGATCAATATGATTTGAACAACATTCATCAGCCCAAGACAAGTAAGGAAGAGTACTTGTGTTGGTCACAACATTTAATGCAGAGGTTCTGGCTGTGTTCTGATCATGATCAAGAACTCTTAACTTTCCAATGAGTGAGTTTCTGGAAAGATTATCAAGGTTATTTCCTTCAATGATGACATGTTTCTTAGAATCGTATTTGGCTGGCAACGATCTGAGAATTTTCATCACAATGTCCTTTTCAGGAATAGTCTTACCCAATGCAAAAGATGCATTACCAATTTCAGACAATTTGTGATTGAACTCATCAAATGAATCTTCATTAGTAATACGAAGGTTTTCCCAGTCATAATTTAGGTTTTGAAGCCTGGTTTCTTTCTAAGAGGAATTTCCTTCGAATACAGTTTCTAAGATATCTCAGGCTTCTTTTGACTTAGTGCACGTAGCCACATGGTGTTGAAGATCTATGGTAATGGCATTGAGGATAGCATTTAATCCATCAGAATTTTTCTTTGCAGCAAGAATCTCGGCAGGATCATAAGCACCAATATCCTTCGGAACAGTTACATTGCCTTATGTAACAATCGGAGGATCATCGCCATTAACTAAACGAACCCATGATTGAAAATCACGCGCTTGAAGAAAGGCACGCATAGCAATTTTCCACTATAAATAATTCGATCCATCGAAGACTGGTGGTACGTTTATAGAGATAGCGTTTCTGTCCATAGAGTAAGATTGCTACAAACACATACTTATGAGGTCTTAAATGTGTTTGCCTGCTCTGATACCAATTGAAATAGCGGGGGTCTAACAACCGCACCCAATATTTCGTTTCGGCAATCTGTATGGACTAACTCCAATATACTTCCAAGAGAATCAACCAGACAGTCATACTAAATCAAGGAAAATACATCCAAGAGTTATATCTATGTTTCTCAATGTAATCAACAAATCAAACAGATATAAATCCGCGAGCCTGATTATTATGAGAAACAACTTGAACGGTACCAAAGACCAATGTTCAAGTGGCAATCAATTTATATCAACAACCAAAGGTTAGATTATCTAATTGATTGAACTACGCACAACCTGTGATATTTCAATATATAAAAATATAATGCGGAAAAGAAATAACACAGACACCAGAAATTTCGTTAACGAGAAAACCGTAAATGCAGAAAAACCATGGGACCTAGTCCAGATTTGAACACCATACTGTATTAAGCTGCTACAGACTCTAGCCAACTACAAGTTAACTTCGGACTGGAATGTACTTGAGCCCTAACCTATCTCACACTGTATTAAGGTACAGTCGCGTTCCTTACGCCTTTGAATCCCAGCAGGACTCTACGCACTTGATTCCCTTAGCTGATCTCACCCACAACTAAGAGTTGCTACGACCCAAAGTCGGAGACTTGGTAAACAAATCTGCTTCACACAGAAAAGTCTATTGAATAGATAAATCTGTCTCCCACAGAAATTCCTATGAGTTTTTGTTCCGTCTTTTGATAAATCAAGGTGAACAAGAACCAATTGATACATCAGACTTATATTCCCGTAGAACAACCTAGTAATATCAATTACCTCACAATAATCTTAATCGTATGGTAGTGAAACAAGATATTGTGGAATCACAAACGATGAGACGAAGATGTTTGTGACTACTTTTTATCTTGCATATCGGAGATTAAATCTCGAGCAAATCTTATAGAAGATAGTACTCAATATGATTGAACAAGCAAGATCAGAACACGCAACTACAGAGAAAGTAGTTGGGTCTTGCTTCACAATCCCAATGAAGTCTTTAAGTCGTTAACCTATAAGTTTTAAGAAAAACCTAGGTTAAAGGAAAATCGACTCTAGTCGCAACTAGTATTACACTGGAGGTGTGGGGATTAGGTTTCCCAGTTGCTAGAGTTCTCCCTTATATGGTCTTCAAATCAGGGTTTGCAATCAATGTTACCTTTGTAACCGTACCTAAACATGTACACTTTGTTGGCTAAACAATAGTTAACCGAAGTTAGCCATATGAACACTTTCATATCAACCTTGTTCATCACAACTAGTTCAAATGACTCAAATGAAACTAGTTATAGAGTTGTTCAATTGTTTATATTCTCATAGAAGTATACAAGACACAATTGAAGCAAAATCGATTTTGATTCACTCAAATCAATTCATGAACATTATAACAATGGTTTGTAAAAGATTGCATTCCCTATTTTATAAATATATTAGTTCATGAACAAACCGATTTTAGAACATAACCCACTCAAGTATGCAAATGGGTACGCATACCTAAGTAGCCGGACTTGGTCTGGGTTCGCCAGTATACGAACGGGTATGCATACTGTGGTACAACCAAACTAAGTTGAATTCCCAGACTTGAACTGTTACGCCGGTACGCATACGGGTATGCATACTAAGTTCCCGGATTTCAACTAACAAAGCATTACGCATACGGGTATGCATACTATGGTTCCCGGACTTGGAATAACTTGCAATAGTTAGCATACAAGTATGCATACTGTGTTATATCCAATCAATGGTTAATTGTTCTAAACTTCCATTTCAATCATTGAAACATTCTTAGAAGACGGGAATAGCTGTCTCAAAAAAACTATTAGCTTCAAAGCAATTTTCAAGTGATCAATACAAAATATTCCGAGTTTACACCAAATGACTGTCTCACGCAAATCATATAAGATGTTACCAGGCGATTTTTACATGACCATCTTTTGAATTTCGTCAAGAATATAAGATGAACTTGGTTAAAGCGAAAGCTTACCAACACGTATTTTGAGAAATATGTAAGCGAGTTAAACTCAGCTCGAAATATCAAATGTGCATAATCGAAGTCTATATAGCTATACGACTTTTTTCTTAAATATCAGATAGAGTAGAAATAGACTTTTGAGTGATAGATGAGTTCAAGTCTCCACATACCTTTTGTTGATGAAGTTCCACAAGCTACGCTTAGTAGTTCTTCGTCTTCAATCGATGAACGCCGTGAATTCTAAAGCTCAACTACACATTTTATCCTAATCCGAGACTTATCTATAAGTAGACTAGAAATCAAGACTTGTAGTTTTGACAACTACACTTGACAAAGAAGCTTGAGATAGCAACGCTTGCGAGTTCGACCAAGCAGTTCTCTAAAATTATAATGCCTTCTTTACCTCCCACACACACCTATATCTTTGCTTTACAAAGTATGTCATGTTTTCAGAAGAATCTGAGTAAATCACAATGCAAACCATAATTTCCATGTTTCGCCTCTCATTCTGATTTTCATGCAATAAAAACTATCTGGTATTAGCAAACCTAGCAAGGGTGTACACAAGACTCAAAACTTGCATAACTTTACACAATTCAAAAATACAAGAACTAAAGATTGTATACGATGCATAACACTTTCAAGTATTCAAGGGTTATCACAAACCTTCAATAGCTTCTCGGGGGTCTTGAATCTCAAATCAACATTCTTGTAGGATCTGCAATTTATCAACATAAACCAAAGATTAAAATCCTAAAGTTGATCATCGTGAATACACAAACTGCACAACGAATTGATGGAAATCGATAACAACTTAGACAAAAGTCTGGCTATCCTCAAAATCCGGACTTATGCAACCCGAAGTGCAGCCTAGATTATTATTCACCTCACAAGTATAAAACTTGCGGAATCAACAAAGTATGAGACGAAGAGACTATGTTTATTACTATCTATCTTGATCGTTGGAGCAAGCTCTACAAACAATCAAGATTAGGATACTCAAGTTATTAAGATAAAAGATAACTGGACCTGGCTTCATGAATCCCTGTGATGTCTTTATAGTTGTTAAACCCAAAAAGGGTTTTTGGAGAGGACGACTCTAGATACAACTAGGACATACCAAAAAGTAGTGTCGGGATTCAAAGATCCAAGTTGTCAAGAGTTCCCCTTATATAGACTTTAAAGCCTAGGTTGCTTTAGGTTTAAGCTAAGATAGCTTTGGAACGAAGCAAACAATATCCACCGTTAGATGAAAGATTTGAATCTGAGTCACATATACAAGATATACATTATGGTTAGGTAAACCGTAACCAAACCGTGTATAAAGACTATATTCAACATGGTTAGCCGAAACTAGCCGATTTGAACTTAAAAGCTTAACACTCATTTTCATGTTCACCAATACATTAATATTGAGTCACAATCATGTGATCAATTGAATCTAATGTTAATTAGAGAAATGATCAAATGCAAATTACTTCATAGAAATAATTTAATCGCAATTGAATCATGATCGACATAGTTTGTAAAGTTAAAGGTACAATTACTTGAATCATTCGTGAATCGGCTGAGTCACGGTATGCGAACCGGTTTGCAAACTTATATGCAATTATCGAGTTCCAGAGTCTACATAACTTTTCAGTTCATAAACCGGTTTGCATACTTATGCAATTACCAAGTTCCGAACTCTACAAAACTTTTCAGTTCACATACCGGTTTGCAAACTTTGACTCAACTCCAAGTTCCGGAGTCTACAGAACTTTTTAGTTAATGTACCGGTTTGCAAACTTTAGACCTTTTCCGGTTCCAGAGTTCACAGAACATTCAGCTTGCGTACCAGTTTGGGTACTAAACTGGTTCTAGAACATAGAATTATTTTGGCTCGCATACCGGTTTGATTATTTTAACCTGGTTCCCTTACCACAATTCCACAATTGTTTGTATACGAATATACATACCTATCCGGATCACAAAACAAACAGATTTTCCTTTGATGTACATACGAATATGCATATCACACAAATTTGAAAGTCGATATATAGCTACTCCGCTACGTGTACGAATACATGTAATACGACTTCAGACATATAACATTTTTCTCAGTTTGTAAGACTGATAACACCGTCTTGTATTCCGAATATAGTAGTTCTATATTTCTCTAAATAAATTCGAAACATTCTTGAATAAATAACAATGACACTTATCACTGTTCCAGGCTATATTCGAATGATAAACTTGAATCATGATTTGGTTCTGAACAATAAATTTTTCTCCACCGAATTAGATCAAGTATGAAAAATGTTCATTAAGCTTAGTCATTATATTTTTTGAAATTCGTAAACTAAATAATTAGTTCTCAACTCGAAATTATTGTCTATGAAAGCTAGTCTAATTAGTTATGTGACAATCATCTCAAGATAGAAAAGTGAATATAACTTGAGAAATAGGTGGTTCAGTCTTCACTTACCTTTTGTCGATGAAGTTCTCCAAAAGCTTTGGTTGATCTGCGCCTTCAAACGGTAGATTGCAAATGATGACTGGCTCGTTTCTCAACTTCACTATCCTAGACCGAGACTTAACTAATTGTAGACTAGAAATCAAGATATAGTTTTGACAACTAAATTTTACAACAAGCTTGATATAGCAGCACTTATGAGTTCGACCGAGCAATGCTCTAACAATCTCCCCCTTTGTCAATTTTGGTGAAAAAACTATTTAATACATATGGATAACAAAATAAAGTTTTGAAAAAAAACTCCTCGATCCACCATGTCTTCTTGATTTCCTTGGTTTCTCCAACTCTCCTTGAACTCTTCGTTATTTCAAGTTGCAATGATTCTGAACGTGTTCAACTAAGCATCGTTGTTGTTGACGAACCGATTTCATAGCGATAACAACTTTTTGAAAACAAAATATTCTTAATCGTTGTTATGCAGACACATAGTATTATTATCTCCTCTCCAAAGTTCAATTGTATCTCAACTCTGAAGCAATACTATGGTGATATGTTTCTCCCCCTTAATCAATACTTACATCTTTTGTTTAATAGGTAAACCTATTGTTTAAAGGATCCACTCCCCCTTACGTAATGACCGTAAACCATATGTATGTAGTATGAAACTACTAAATAATTCTCCCCCTTTTTGTCAATAAAATTAACAAAGGTACGAAAATCGCGGGATCATAATGAATACAACCTAAAGATATCTCAAGCTTAAGGAAGATGGAGATACTATATAATAACATAGTTAAAATACAACTCCTCGTATCAACTTGTTTTAGATGATATCACATAGTAATAAATACTTAACGCTCATCCTAGGAGATTAAAAAGACACAAGCATCCCCTTTTGTAGACACCCAAAGTTTGCATATATGCATGGGCACAAAAGTTCACCGAAAAGTTGTATCCAAAAAGTTTTTAATCATTAAGTCGTCGATAATCCTCGATTATAGCTGTGAGTATAGCTAACGAATTGGATTTTTGGGGAGTGAAATTTGGTAACTGTCCAAAATAGTGTTCATAGACTAATGAGGGAAATTTTATAAGCAGTACGTATTATCACTAGCTAGGCATTCACCCGATTTTAGTTTCTTGCCATTAAGTGGACTTATTGTCATTTTCTTAAAACCAGGCACATGCAAGGTCCACCATGCAAACCCGTTTGTTTCTTATACACCAAAATGATTTGCTCGCTCAGCAAAAATGTCGACACCATTAGCTTTGTTTTCAAGTATTTCCATTTAACAAAACTCATAAATTTAAATGAAAAATCTTTTGCTTTCGGTAATAATATTAATAATATGAGTATAGTATTTTTAAAATGGGAAATAATATTTAGGTTTTTAATTTGAATTGTTGGATTTATATCATTTAATCTTACGGTCATGGTTAATGAAGAAGAACTATAAATAGGGAGCTAAACTGTGTCTAGGGAAAGGGAGGAAAAGAAAGAAAAAATCGATAGAAAAGCTAAGAGAGGCGGACAAAAGCTTTGGAGAAAATTAGAAGACTAATAAGAAATTTATTGTTAGAGTGATTGACGATCATTTTGTGGCGTCCGGATACGATTTTGAGGCAATAATATTTGTTGGTTGACGATTCTAAGTAACATTATAATCTTCAACTTGCAAAAACAAGTAAGTGCTAGCAGTACCAAATTTATTGTATTGGAATGCGCCAAATCGGTAAATATTAATAAAAGTTTGTTTCAATTTACTCCATAGCATCATCCGTTAAAGTTTTTCTTTTATTATTATTATTTGGACTAATGATTATCTTTTGTTCTACTTGATCCAAAGTTTGGTACAGCGACCTTATTCCTCTTTGTTAGATTACAATAGAGTACATGGTAGTGGATTTGTGTGTAGATATCTATAGCGTTTGGTTTTGACTTATTCGGTTTAGTTCGCATGATATTTACTTAGATTAATAGTAGATACGAGCAGGCTTAAAGTGTTGTGTTTCAATGATCAGGGGCGGAGGCAGCCCTATGCAAGGGTTGGTAGTTGCACCCCCTTAATTTTTAAAATGTATGCTAGATGTCGTTCTTTTCAAGCCCCAAAAGGAAAAAAAATCCATGTTTGCACAACCTAAAAACCCAGACCAAAAGCAACTTATTAACTTGCTTATCTTGGTTCCATTACATGAGAAACATAACAGCTAATTTAGTTCTAAAAACCAAACGTAAGTGCCGCTGATGATGTGATTATGTTCTTCTCTCAATTATATCACCATATTTGGAGCTTGGTACCATCTAATTCTTTCTTCTGATCGTTATCATCTAGTAAATTAAATCATCGGGCCATGTACTCCAAGTGTTGGTTGTAATGTCCCAAAGAATTCTTTTTTATTAGCTGTGATTTCTTCTGATTGTGAACATTTGATGCCACTTAATATATTTCCCCATATGGAATTCATCTACATGAGTGCCATTAAATCTTGTCTCTTTCTTCTTCAATTCACTAATTTCACTTTCAAAAGTTTCATAAAATGGAATGATCATGTGTTTTACGGATGACGAAACTAGAAGTATCTTGAGAATTCTTTTATTTGGTAAGAACCTGTAGTATGCTCATTCTTTTACCTTGGTCATGTGCGGCTTGAAACTAACCACTGACAATTTTGTTTGGTTGTAGTTGCCGAGTAGAGCCTATTTTATTTTCAGTTGCTCCACCATTCATTATAAAATTCTCTGATGACTGGAATTTAAGTTAAACATTTAGGGTAGACATGAATGCTAAGATACACTAGATTCATTGCAATTACCCACTTGGAAAATAACTTTGAAGTCTGTTACAGTAAGGTTAATGCAAATCGAGTTTGAATGCTATCTATCCTAGTTAGTTATCTACCAACGCTATTTATACTTGCATATCTTTGAAATTTATATTTATAGACGAAAATGAAACATACATCCCCATTTAAGACCTCGTACTGGTTGAGGTTGCACCTCGAGTCTTTTTATTTAGTTACTATGAACGTTTTTGCTATTCTTTTTATATTGCCGCAAAAAAAAAAAATCTGCACCCCCTCTGTTAAAATCCTGGCTCCGCCCTTGTCTATGATTGGTTACTTACATAGCATGGACATTGAATGATAGTGTTAACGACAACTAATCCTGCTCATCTGCTTTACCGTTTTGGTGTTATAACTTGTGAACTAGTTTGAATTTGTCCTTGTAAAATGCATATGT
Source organism: Papaver atlanticum (assembly GCA_023531105.1). Taxonomy (NCBI): domain Eukaryota; kingdom Viridiplantae; phylum Streptophyta; class Magnoliopsida; order Ranunculales; family Papaveraceae; genus Papaver; species Papaver atlanticum. The sequence goes on along the minus strand of JAJJMB010011511.1, from coordinate 364,986 downwards.
GCTCGGCAGCCTTGGCTTAATTTATGATCCATGAGAATTCCATTTGTTTGCTAATAATAATTGAATCGCTATAATAATAATGATCCTGTCCTCCCAACTTTGATTGTTTTGGTTTTATAATATATAACAATATAATAATAATAAAAATAAAAATAAAAATAAAATAAATAATAATAATAATAATAATATAAAGCTCACCACTCCATGGATTTTCTCAAGGCCATACCTGTTCAAGGTTTGATTCAAGCAGTTGGGCCTCGTCAGTTTCGTGTTGTCTTTAGCTACAGATTGGGTGTACCTTTGTTCGTGAAAGGTAGTTTGTGTTCGTGTTGTAACCGTTCAGTGGATATATATGGTGACCATGATCTCCACTGCGCCAGTGAGATCGGCGTCAAATTTCGACATGATATGGTGCATGATGTTTTTGTGGATATATGTTACAAAGCTGGTGTGGCGGCTCGCAAAGAAGTTCCTATGGGTTTTCTGTCTAATACAGCTCATGCCATCAGGCCTGCAGACTTGCTTGTTTATAACTGGGATAACGGTCGGGATGTTTTTTTTGATGTTACCGGCGCTTCTCCATTCACTAGTGCCCGAACCACTTCTTTCATACCAGGCCAAGCTGTTTCTGCTGCAGTCACTCGCAAACGTAGTAAGTACTTGGATAAATGTTTAGAAAATGGGTATGAGTTCGGTGTTCTAGCGTTTTCAACTTTTGGCGAGTTAAGTGAAGATACTTGTGTATTTTTGAGAAGACTGAAAAATTGTCTTGCTAGTCAAGATGCTAATTGTAAAGTAGGAGGGTCTCTTTTTTATAGAATAGGTATTACTATTCAGAAAGGGGTTGGTGCCCAGATTGTTGCTAGGTTACCAACTAATTCTATGTATTTGTTTTGTATAATAATAGTAAATATTAATAATTATAATATAATAATTGCTGATCATTTTTGCAATAATAATATTAATTTGTTTTTTTTAGAGCAGGGTTTTGGATTAGTCGGATAAAGCATCAATTTACACACTGAATAATTCTTTCTTTTGTTTTTTATTAAGTTAATATTCATATATCTAAACTCTAGTATCCCAATTATAAAGTAAAGGCCAATCATCCGATTGGACGGGCTAGATGCCTCATACTTTCCTAGCCCGTATTTTTATTCCCGGACTCATCTCTATAATTGGACCAATGCTTTTTTTGGGTCTCAACTCCTTAAGTTGGGTGGAGGCTTCCTTTAATAATAATCCTAGGGTGTATTTTCCATTTTAGATATTGAGAGATCGTAATGGATTTCGACGGTATCTACACCTTTATAATTCCACAGCCACACTCCCCATAAAGATATAGCAATTAAGCACAAGTTCATTTAAGAACTCTCCCCCATAAAATGTCATTCACGAGATAACAACATGAGTGACCTTTCTTTCGTGAAAAAATAAGGATTTGTGGACATTAACAAATCATAAGGATTTGTATCCATAATATCGACATAAATTAATCTCAAGGCCAGTTACGAACAACGAGACAATTTTACTCGATTTTACTCAACATAAGAGAATCTTACGGAGTGTGTCAAGCAGCGAAACTCAAAAGTGTGATCAAAAAGATCAATACTGCGAGAAAAATCTCAAAGAGTTTTTTCTATTTTTCGTTTATTAAAACATAATAGATTTAACTTCTGAGCATATATAAAATATTAGCTCGATTCACGAGAACGTAAAGGCACAAATATTTCATAATATTTTTGCAATAATTAAACCAATAATGATTACATACAAGTTCATCTTCCAACAGCTCTAGAATTTGAATAAATAAATCTAAAAACATGCAAGATGAAAAACATTGGAAATAGCTATGTGTAATCACAATCTTTGCAATACCAAACCCTAGTTATCATTCTTAAGAATAAAATCCTCAAAAGAAGTTTCCTATACATTAAGGTCTTTGAAGAATTCCTTATCATCTCCAAACTCCTTATCAATGACTGGCAAGGGAACATACGGTTCATGAATGAAAGAGTTAGTTCATGCAAACCTAGTAGGCTGTTGATTGACAAGAGCATTTTGTAGTTTCAGAGATTTTTTCAAAATCTTCTTTAGTCCCTGCACCTCCTTCTTGGTTTTCCTAAGTTCTCCGAGAAGATTTTCAAACCTTTTCTGATTGGAGTAATCCGATCTAGGTTTCTTCTGATTTTTCCTCCTCTTCTTAAGAGATGAGACAAAAGGAATAGACATATATTTCTCCTTATTAGTTAGAATAGTATCAGCAACCATTAGATCAAGGGTTTCACGATAATATATTGTGCTTGGAGCCTCCATGATTCGTTGAGAAAAATGTATTTGAGACTCGTGTTAATATACAAAATAGGTGTGTATGTCTTTGGCATTCAGTTGCACACAAACCTCTGCCAAAGAGGGGCAACTGTATACACCCCAATTTTGCATATATGCATGGGAACGGAAGTTCACCGCAAAGTCGTATCCAAAAATCTTTTAATCATTAGGTCGCCGCAAATCCTCGATTATAGCTGTGAGTATAGCTGACGAATTTGATTTTTGGGGAGTGAAATTTGGTAACTGTCCAAAATAGTGGTCATAGACTAATGAGGGAAATGTTATAAGCAGTACGTATTATCACTAGCTTGGCGTTCACCCGATTTTAGTTTCTTGCCAGTAAGTGGACTTATTGTTTATTTCTTAAAACCAGGCACATGCAAGGTCCACCATGCAAACCCGTTCGTTTCTTATACACCAAAAATGATTTGCTCGCTCAAAAAAAATGTCGCCACCATTAGCTTTGTTTTCAAGTATTTCCATTTAACAAAACTCATAAATTTAAATGAAAAATCTTTTCGGTAATAATATTAATAATATGAGTATAATATTTTTAAAATGGGAAATAATATTTAGGTTTTTAATTTGAATCGTTGGATTTATATCATTTAATCTTACGGTCGTGGTTAATGAAGAAGAACTATAAATAAGGAGCTAAACTGTGTCTAGGGAAAGGGAGGAAAAGAAAGAGAAAATCGATAGAAAAGCTTTGGAGAAAATTAGAAGACTAATAAGAAATTTATTGTTAGAGTGATTGACGATCATTTTGCGGCGTCCAGATACGATTTGCGGCAATAATATTCGTTGGTTGACGATTCTAAGTAACATTATAATCTTCCACTTGCAAAAAACAGGTCAGTGCTAGAAGTACCAAATTTACTGTATTGGAATGCGCTAAATCGATAAATATTAATAAAAGTTTGTTTCAATTTACTCCATAGCATCATCCGTTAAAGCTTTTATTTATTATTATTATTATTATTATTATTTGTGTTAGAGCACTGCTCGGTCGAACTCGCAAGCGTTGCTATCTCAAGCTTGTTGTCAAGTTTAGTTACCAAAACTATAAGTCTTGCTTTCTAGTCTACTTATAGCTAAGTCTCGGATTAGGATAAAAAGTGTAGTTGAGCATTAGACTTCACGGCGTTCATCTATTGAAGACGAAGAACTACTAAGGGGAGCTCGTGGAACTTTATCAACAAAAGGTATGTGGAGACTTGAACTCATCTATCACTCCAAAGTCTATCAACTCTATCTCTTATTTTAGACAAAAGTCGTAATAGCTATATAGACTTCGATTATTCACATTTGATATTTCAAGCTGAGTTTAACTCGCTTACATATTTCTCGAAATATGTGTTGGTAAGCTTTCGCTTTAACCAAGTTCATCTTATATTCTTAACGAAGGTCAAAAGATGATCATGTGAAAATCGTCTTGTAACATCTTACATGATTTGTGTGAGACAGTCATTTGATGTAGACTCGGAATATTTCGTATTGATCATTCGATCACTTGAAAATTGCTTTGAAGCTAATAGTTTGTGTGAGACAGCTATTGTCATCTTCCGAGAATGTCTCAATGATTGAAATGGGAGTTTAGAACACTTAACCATGATTGGATTATAAGCACAGTATGCGTACTTGCATATGTGTTTATCCTAGACCGGAACATAGTATGGATACCCGTATGCGTATTGGTTTGTCAGGTAAAGTACGGGAGGTAGATTATGCGTACTTGTACGCGTACTGGTGAAGTCAGTTGAAGTCCGGGTACTAGAGTATGCGTATCTATACGCGTACTGGTTTCAACTTAAGTTTGGATGTGTATAACAATATGCGTACCCGTTTGCATACCGGCGAACAAAGTCAAAGTCCGACTACTTAGGTATGCGTACCCGTTTGCATACTTGAGTGGGTTATGTTCTAAAATCGGTTTATTCATGAACTAATACATTTATATATAATAAGGAATGCAATCTTTTGCAAACTGTGGCTATAATGTTCATAAATTGATTCGAGTGAATCAAAATCGATTTTGCTTCAATTGTGTCTTCTATACTTCTATGAGAATATAAACAATTGAACAACTTTAGAACTAGTTTCATTTGAGTCATTTGAACTAGTTATGGTTAAGATTAATATGGTTGATATGAAAGTGTTCATATGGCTAACTTCAGTTAACTATTGTTGAGCCAACAAGGTGTACACGTTTAGGTACGGTTACCCATATCTAAATGAAGTCACTTTTCATTTGTGTGTAACAAGCTAAGTTCGATCTAACGGTTGAAAGATATTAGCTTGAGTCTAATCAGGTTTTCATCTAACTGTGAATATTGAATGCTTTGTTACCAAGGTAACTTAGATTACAAACCCTGATTTGAAGACTATATAAAGGAGAATTTTAAGAACTTGGAAACCTAATCTCCACACCTCTTGTGTGATACTAGTTGCGACTAGAGTCGATTCTCCTTTAACCTTAGGTTTTTCTCAAAACCCTGTAGGTTAACGACTTGAAGACTTTATTGGGATTGTGAATCCAGACCCAACTATTTTCCTTGTAGTTGCGTGTTCTGATCTTGTTGTTTTCTATCGTATTGAGTATTATCTTCTCTAAGATTTGCTCGAGATTTATTCTCCGATAGGCAAGATAAAAAGTAGCCACAAAAATCTTCGTATCATCGTTTGTGATTCCACAATATCTTGTTTCGCTACCATACGATTAAGATTATTGTGAGGTGATTGATATTTCTAGGCTGTTCTTCGGGAATATAAGTCCGGTATATCAATTGGTTCCTGTTCACCTTGATTTATCAAAAGACGGAACAAAAACTCATAGGTTTATCTGTGGGAGACATATTTATCTATTCAATAGACTTTTCTGTGTGAGACAGATTGGTTTATCAAGTCTTCGACTTTGGGTCGTAGAAACTCTTAGTTGTGGGTGAGATCAGCTAAGAGAATCAAGTGCGCAGAGTCTTGCTGGGATTCAGAGGCATAAGGAACGCGACTGTACCTTGATCGGTGTGAGATTGGTTAGGGCTCAACTACATTTCATTCCAAAGTAACTTGGAGTAGGCTAGTGTCTGTAGCGGCTTAATACAGTGTGGTGTTCAAATATGGACTAGGTCCCGGGGTTTTTCTGCATTTGGGTTTCCTCGTTAACTTAAATTTTGGTGTCTGTGTTATTTCTTTTCCGCATTATATTAGTTTATATAATTGAAATATCACAGGTTATGCGTTGTTCAATCAATTAGATAATCCAACCTTTGGTTGTTGATATAAATTGATTGACACTTTAACATTGGTCTTTGGTACCGTTCAAGTTGTTTCTCATAATAATCAGGCTTGCAGATTTCTATCTGTTTGATTTGCTGATTACATTGAGAAATAGAGATACAACTCTTGGATATATTTCCATGGATTGAGTCTGGCTGTCTAGTTGATTCTCTTGGAATTATATTGGAGTTTGTCAGTACAGATTGCTAAGTGAAATATTGGGCGTGGTTGTTAGACCCCCGCTTTTTCAATTGGTATCAAAGCAATTAAACACTATAAACCTAATAAGTTTGTGTCTGACTGATCCCTAAACTCTGTCCCTATGGGAAATTTCTTTGGGAAACTTGCTCTTGGCATTTGTAACACACGCCAGAATTCCTTAAAGACTGTTCAGAACTTATTATCCATTTGACCTCTAGTCTCTCATGATAATTCCGTTCCATCTAAGACTTTGGAAAACTTAGATGATGAGAAACAGTATAAAGGAAAGATTAAAATTTCTTCTAATAAAAATCGTTCGAGAAAATGTTTGCTCAAAGATATGGAATCTCACTAGATTAATTCCTAATCTTTTTGAGGAATATTATCATGATGGATCAATTGACAAAGATCTATTTAGAGCTTTTGAAAGCATTTTTAAATTCTTAGAAAAGCTTAATTCGATTGAGGAAAAGAATCTTTCCGATAAAAGTTTTGTACCTGTTAAATCATGTATTCATGATGTACGAACTATGCTTACTACCAACTCATGTGAAATTGAAAAAAAATATTATGGCATTGAGTTCGGTGTAGGTTCTAATTGTCAGAAAACTTCATTCCTTGGTCATAAGAAAAAGGATTTTAAAAATTATATTAACCCTGAGTATCATCATTACTATGATTTTACTTCTAGTACTTTTCACAAATGTCAACCGGATAATTTGCATGAGGATCTCTCTGCACTTCTAGCCTTTTGGTAACAAGCTTGGCTCTACCCCATTTGTTGAGATGGGGCAAGTAACGGTTTGATTTTTTTTGACTTTTTTTGTGTTTGGATTAATTTATTTTTAGAAAATTTCTTGACAAGTTTTCTTTTTCTATCCAAGGATATTTAAAGTGATGTAGTTTATTCTACTATCCTTTACTGCACTGCGCCGTCCTTTCAGTGCGCGAACCTTGGCTGTTGAACGCTTTAAGAAATCCTGTTTTCCTTTTGCAGGTCGCGGTTCATGAACGGGTCCAAGCCCATTATTGGTATATAAGAAGTATGGTACGCGTACCCTTCTTCTTCCTTTTCTAGTCCGCGTACGTGAACTTTTCTAGGGTTCATGTTTCATCTCCATTAAAAATTTTTTTGGAGATTCAAAAGAGGCTAAGGGTTTTATTCATCATCAAGGAACAAATCAAGTAAGTTCTTCCTTCTCCTTGTATTCTCAATTTCTAGGTCACATGGGAAATTTCAAGGTTTCAAAAAACTTAGATTCATCTTCTTCTAGCATGACTATACCTCAAAATCAAGATTCTATTAGAATTAGATTTATCAATGATTCTAGTACTAAGATCTTTGAAAGGATTTCTTCTAGTGGTTTATAACTAGAAAATAAATTGTATTTTGTTAGTGGTCATAAAGAAGATTTGGTTTGTTTTGAAAAATTCAATCTTAGAAACATCTTTAATGGTCTTGGTGAAGGCTTTGACACTCTCACAAGAATCTTCTATGCTAACATCCATGATGTTTATCTTGATGACATGGAATTCAAGACCATGATAAATAGAGAAAGGATTCTTGTTAATAGAGAGTTGATATCAAGGATTACCAAAATTCCTTTGGGTAATTTTCGCCTTCCTAGACCAAGGGAAGAAAGACCATCTCATGATACCATTTCTAATGGTCTTTGTGGCAAGAGTGTTGATTGGATTGAAGGAAAGTTTCCTACTTATTATCTTAGTCTTTCTTTGATGTCTTTCGGAAAACTTGGTATATCTAATCTTTGTCCCTCCATAATTGAGAACTCTCGGTGGAGTCGTGAGTTTGCAGAGTTAGTCTATTTTCTTAAATTGGGTTCTCAGAGTCTTGATATTTGTGGATTCATCATTCTTCAAATGCTCTCAATGACGTCATCCAACAAGAAGTTAGGCTTTCCTTGCTTGATTGAGCAAATTTTTGGAGCATATATTCCTTCTATTGGCAATTCCATTGGAACTCCCAAACTTGTTCGTCCTTGTATATTCAAACGTATGAAGGAGAATGCTTGCAAAAGACAAAGATGTGATACCCTTGACGGTTCTTGTAATCCTACCACCTTGGGTCTTCTTCATCAAATTCTCAAGGGTGTGGGTAAGATAAATTCCAAGGTAAAATGCGTGCAAGAACAATTATGCGTGATTGCTACTAAGTTTCCCGAAATCAAGGAAGATATGGATATTGTTCAAGCCACTTGGATGGTTTCCGATGATGAAGATGATGAGTAAATTTGTTATCCCTTATTTTACTTTGTCTAGGAAACTTCTTATGAGAATTTATTCTTGTGTTTTAAGAAGGATAACTAGGGTTTGGAATAGCCATTATTGTGAGTACACATTGATATTGCCAACGATTTTCATCTTGCAATGTTTTTAGATTTATTTATTTAAATTCTAAAGTTTATTTGGAAGATGATTTTGCAGTGTTAATCTTTATTGGTTTTATATATTGCAAAAGATTTATGGGATATGTGTGTTTACGTCCGTGAACTATGATTGTCCCATATATGTCAAAAGTTAAGCCTATTATGTCATTATGCAAATATTGATGAAGATAGGATGAACTTTTGATTGCAAAGATTAAGTCTATTATATGTCTTTATGCAAATATTGATGAAAAAATAGAATGAATCTTTGAATATTCCGCAGTATTGGTCTTTCCCTGATCCACTTCTATGTGAAAGTACTGTGTGGCTCCGTAAGTTCTCTTATGTTGAGCATTTCCGATTAAATTGATAATGGTTTCTCTTGTGGTTAATTTAATTGAGTTTTATGGACACAAATTCATGTTTCGTGTAATTTGTTAGTGTCAAAATAAATCCTTATTTTCTTGTGAAAGTAAGGTCGCTCTTGTTGTTCTTTCAGGAATGACATTATATGGGGGAGAGTTCTTGATTGAACTTGTGCTTAATTGCCAAATCTTTGTGGGGAGTGCGGCTGTGGAATATTGTAGGAGTTTTCTTGTATCTTTATAAACTCCTTGATGAATGCATTTAGTTTCGACTATATGATTGCATCTAAATAAAGTTGATATGTTTTCTTTTAGTCATGAAGAATCTCTATGAGAATTTCATTATGATCCCACTAGTTTTCGTACCTTTGCCAATTTATATTGACAAAAAGGGAAAAAATTAATGTGTAGTTCACACGACAAATACATATGGTTTACGGATTATTATGTAAGGGGGAGTGGTTTTCATGTGAGATGAAGTATTTACTAAGGAGGAGTGATACATATCACCATAGTATTGTTGTCAAAGTTGCGATACAATTGGACTTTGATGCTGTGTAATGATACTATGACACTATATAACAATGATTCAGAGTTACTGCTTTCTCATTGTTATAGCTACGGATCTTCAACAACTATGATGCTGAGTTGAACACGTTCAAAATCACTGGAGTACTTGGAAGTGACGAATATTTCGAGTAATGTTGGAGAACCAAGGAAATCAAGCATTTGGATGGGAAGATACAAAGTGTATTTATTTTGTAATCCATATGTATTGATAGTTTTTTCACTAAAATTTACAAAGGGGGAGATTGTTAGAGCACTGCTCGGTCGAACTCGCAAGCGTTACTATCTCAAGCTTGTTGTCAAGTTTAGTTGCCAAAACTATAAGTCTTGATTTCTAGTCTACTTATAGCTAAGTCTCGGATTAGGATAGAAAGTGTAGTTGAGCATTAGACTTCACAGCGTTCATCGATTGAAGACGAAGAACTACTAAGGGGAGCTTGTGGAACTTCATCAACAAAAGGTATGTGGAGACTTGAACTCATCCATCACTCAAAAGTCTATTTACTCTATCTCCTATTTGAGACAAAAGTCGTAATAGCTATATAGACTTTGATTATGCACATTTGATATTTCGAGCTGAGTTTAACTCGCATACATATTTCTCGAAATATGTGTTGGTAAGCTTTCACTTTAACCAAGTTCATCTTATATTCTTGACGAAAGTCAAAAGATGATCATGTGAAAATCGTATTGTAACATCTTACATGATTTGTGTGAGACAGTCATTTGATGTAGACTCGGAATTTTTCGTATTGATCATTCGATCACTTGAAAATTGCTTTGAAGCTAATAGTTTGTGTGAGACAGCTATTGTCGTCTTCTGAGAATGTTTCAATGATTTAAATGGGAGTTTAGAACACTTAACCATGATTGGATTATAAGCACAGTATGCGTACTTGCATATGTGTTGATCCAAGACCGAAACTTAGTATGGATACCCGTATGCGTACTGGTTGGTCAGGTAAAGTCCGGGAGCTAGAGTATACGTACTTGTACATGTACTGGCGAAGTCAGTTGAAGTCCGGGTACTAGAGTATGCATACCTATACGCGTACTGGTTTCAACTGAAGTTTGGATGTGTACGACAGTATGCGTACCCGTTTGCATACTGGCGAACACAGTCCAAGTCCGGCTACTAAGGTATGCGTATCCGTTTGCATACTTGAGTGGATTATATTCTAAAATTAGTTTATTCATGAACTAATACATTTATATAATAAGGAATGCAATCTTTTACAAACCGTGGCTATAATGTTCATGAATTGATTCGAGTAAATCAAAATTGATTTTGCTTCAATTATGTCTTGTATACTTCTATGAGAATATAAACAATTGAATAACTCTAGAACTAGTTTCATTTGAGTCATTTGAACTAGTTATGGTTAAGATGAATATGGTTGATATGAAAGTGTTCATATGGCTAACTTCGGTTAACTATTGTTGAGACAACAAGGTGCACACGTTTAGGTATGGTCACTCATATCTAAATGAAGTCACTTTTCATTTGTGTGTAACAAGCTAAGTTCGATCTAACAGTTGAAAGATATTAGCTTGAGTCTCATTAGGTTTTCATCTAACGGTGATTATTGAATGCTTTGTTACCAAGGTAACTTAGATTGGAAACCCTGATTTGAAGACTATATAAAGGAGAACTCTAGCAACTGGGAAACCTAATCCCCAAACCTCCTGTGTGATACGAGTTGCGACTAGAGTCGATTCTCCTTTAACCTTAGGTTTTTCACCAAACCATGTAGGTTAACGACTTGAAGACTTCATTGGGATTGTGAAGCCAGACCCAACTATTTTCTCTGTAGTTGCGTGTTCTGATCTTGCTGTTTTCTATCGTATTGAGTATTATATTCTCTAAGATTTGCTCGAGATTTATTCTCCGATAGGCAAGATAAAAAGTAGTCACAAACATCTTCGTCTCATCGTTTGTGATTTCACAATATCTTGTTTCGCAACCATACAATTAAGATTATTGTGAGGTGATTGATATTTCTAGGCTGTTCTTCGGGAATATAAGTCCGGTATATCAATTGGTCCATGTTCACCTTGATTTATCAAAAGACGGAACAAAAACTCATAGGTTTATCTGTGGGAGACATATTTATCTATTCAATAGACTTTTCTGTGTGAGACAGATTGGTTTATCAAGTCTTCGACTTTGAGTCGTAGAAACTCTTATTCGTGGGTGAGATCAGCTAAGAGAATCAAGTGTGTAGAGTCCTGCTGGGATTCAGAGGCGTAAGGAACGCGACTGTACCTTGATCAATGTGAGATTGGTTAGGGCTCAACTACATTCCAGTCCAAAGTTAACTTGGAGTAGGCTAGTGTCTGTAGCGGCCTAATACAGTGTGGTTTTCAAATCTGGACTAGGTCCCGAGGTTTTTCTGCATTTGCGGTTTCCTCGTTACCAAAATTTCTGATGTCTGTGTTATTTCTTTTCCGCATTATATTAGTTTATATAATTGAAATATCACAGTTTGTGCGTAGTTCAATCAATTAGAAAATCCAACCTTTGGTTGTTGATATAAATTGATTGACACTTTAACATTGGTCTTTGGTACCGTTCAAGTTGTTTCTCATAATAATCAGGCTCGCAGATTTCTATCTGTTTGATTTGCTGATTACATTGAGAAATAGAGATACAACTATTGGATATATTTCCATTGATTGAATCTGACTGTTTAGTTGATTCTCTTGGAATTATATTGGAGTTTGTACATACATATATTTCAATTTGGACTAATGATTATCTTTTGTTCTACTTGATCCAAAGTTTGGTACAGTAACCTTATTCCTCTTTGTTGGATTACAATAAAGTACATGGTAGTGGATTTGTGTTTAGATATCTATAGCGTTTGGTTTTGACTTATTCGGTTTGGTTCGCATGATATTCACTTAGAATAATAGTAGATACGAGCAGGTTTAAAGTGTTGTGTTTCTATGATTGGTTACTTACCTAGCATGGACACTGAATGATCGTGTTAACCACAACTAATCCTGCTCATATGCTTTACTGTTTTAGTGTTATAACTTGTGAACTAGTTTGAATTTGTCCTTGTAAAATGCATCTATGCTTGGCAACCTTGGCTTAATTTATGATCCATGAGAATTCCATTTGTTTGCTAATAATATTTGAATCGCTATAATAATAATGATCTTGTCCTCCCAGCTTTGATTGTTTTGGTTTCATAATATATAATAATATAATAATAATAATAATAATAATAATAATAATAATAATTGTTGATCATTTTTGCAATAATAATATTAATTTGGTTTTGTTTTGAGAGCAGGTTTTTGGATTAGTCGGATAAAGCATTAATTTACACATTGAATAATTCTTTCTTTTGTTTTTTATTAAGTTAATATTCATATATCTAAACCCTAGTATCCCAATTATAAAGTAGAGGCCAATCTTCCGATTGGACGGGCTAGGTGCCTCATACCTTCCTAGCCCGTATTTTGATTCCCGAACTCATCTCTATAATTAGACCAGTGCTTTTTTTGGGTCTCAACTCCTTAAGTTGGGTAACGGCTTTTTTTAATAATAATTCTAGGGTGTATTTTCCATTTTATATATTGAGAGATCGTAATGGATTTCGACGGTATCTACAGTGGCGACTTCACTGGGGATTTGAGAATCTAACTTGAAACATAATTGGGATTTTAGGGTTTTGATTTTACACTACTCGGTATTTGCACACACACGTGCACGCACCCATTTACACATTTGCATTCCATTTCTCATCGTCAGACGTCCAATTCTTAGGAAAAGAAGTAGCTAGTAAGATGAACTCGTGCCTTGGGCCTTATGGGAGTTACCACCTGAACCACCACAAGCCTTTTCCTAGTACCAAAGAAGACTAGTTAACTATGTCTGAGGTATATTTTGCTAAGGTAACCCAAGCTTACCCGAGAATTAGTTGAACCTGCATGCACGTGCATTGGTTGTAAATTGCATTCATTGTTGCACAAAATCCGAGGCATAAGCACCCTTGTGTTACCATATATTCTTTTGTTTCCTTGAAAACAAGAACATGACCGCAGAATCTGAAAGGGCTGGCGACACTGGGGCATTGGCCTGGTTGCACGAACAATTCCAAAAGATGTTGGATACCAAGTTCACTGAATTTAAATCCAAGAAGAGAGCCGAGACCAAGAAGTTGACCCTCGGGGCCATTAACGGAAAACATGAGGGTTCCAGAATAGAAAATGACCATAATGATGAACTGGTTAAAGAGGATAATTTTGAAGAAGACAATTTTGATGAATTGGTAGCAACCACAACACGAGAAAGACAGTTGGACCAAAGGCTCAAAGAGATCGAAAGTACCTTACATAAAATTGATGGGAGTACAGTAGATATACATGGGCTATATCCTTATTCCAGTATTCGTTTACCTCCTAGCTTTAAATTTCCGGATATGGATAGATATGATGGAACCGGGTGCCCAAAAACCCATATTCGTATGTATGTTGGGTACTTGAAACCATTGGGTATTGGTAACTGTTTGTTAGTACAATTGTTCCAGAGAAGTTTGACCATAATAGCCTTAAAGTGGTTGATGAAGACAGATCCAAGTCTAGTTTCGACATGGCAGGATATGGTCGATATGTTTGTGAGATGGTTTACGCAGATAAATGACATTCAGTTTACTCGCAAACAATTAGAGGGGTTAAACAAGGACCCAATGAGTTATTTACGGAATTCTTTCCACGTTGGAGGACCAAGTCGTTAGAACTCGATGAGAAATTAACCGAAGAAAAGATGGTAGATATTATAATGAATTGTTTGAACCATGAATATTAGAACCGACTGATATCATCTTACCATCCAACATTATTCTCTTTATGGAAGGCGGGTTCATAGATTGAAAATGCACTGGACGTAGACAGAATGACAAGGTTAACCGATCAGGGGAACTCTAATGGGAATAATTGCAGAAGGACCACATATACAATAGAAGATCAAGTGAATACCATGACAGTTGCGTCAGTAATTGAAGTACCCGAAGGACCACACAAGGGGTAGCGCCAGAATTGGAATCATGGAAGATATGGACGTCCACAAGGAAATTTTGCAAAGAGAAAGCGGCTGAATAAAAACCCTTAACCATATCATCAAAGGGAACCCATGGTCAATTTTGTCTTGGAAGAAAATGAAACCAATTTAGCCGACTCAATCTACAATCAAGAAACTGCGGAGAATCGGCCCATCGACATCAATGAACTCTTCACGGATCAGGTATAAACTGTGAACTCGTTTAATTCAACAACTAATTGTCCTGTCTTTTTGTCTGAGTTAATGGCAGATTATTATGGAGTTGAGCTACCGAGGAACGTGTCAAATCTTAATCGATATCCATCAGAGCCTGTGCATATTTTTGACCTTCTACCAAAGCTGGCGGCACCCATTAGGCATGTTCATATTTCAGAGATCTTATCTTATCTTGTTCAAGCACCAGCGAGTCCAATATACCTCTATAATATCTTGCCTAATCCAGTACATGCAACATATCAATCTTCATCAAGGGGGGTGGATCCGTTTAAAACTGAGGGTGGTGTTGAAGTTCAAAATCTAACAAGAAGCAGAACAATTTACAAGCCACCTTATCTAAGGGATAAAAATATAATTATGCCTCCTACACAACCATCACTCAGGTTGAAGTCTGTAAGAGAAGAGGATGAAGAAAAAGTGGTAAGAACAATAGAAGTGAGTCAGGTAAGTCTCTAACTCATTCTGTTGAGTTAATCCAACCTATTAAGGGTCTTGAATCACCTTAATTTGTAAATAAGTCTTATTTTATTTCCAATTTTCAAAATATATCAAAAAATCAAAAAAATAATTAAAAACTAAAAAACCACAAAGATTTTGGTTGTAGGAAAATTTTTTTGGAGAACAATATACTTGTATAAATAAAGTGTTTGGGAATACTGGCAAACCGTGGGGACTGTGGAACCACCAAAAAGAAAAACCTGAACCGGCTAAAGAAGTAAAGTTTGTCAATCAAAACAAGGAAAATCAACCTTTAAGGGAACCTCAGAGAAAGAAGATGAATATGACCAAAATGTGGATACAGTGCAAGAATATGCCAATACATAAGACAGAAGTAGTGAATTTAGTAGAAGATAAACCCTTGCAGCTAAGACCACAATGGATGTTGAAGACCTATGATAAGAAGGAAGAGAGATTCAAAACACATGAAGATGAGATTTTTCTACCAAATAAATGCAAGACGACGAATCCACTACTTGAGGAAATGGTATCTTACAAGGACGTGTTATTAAATTTGAAAAATAATGGAGCAACTAATAGGCAAAGAATGATATTCCCAGCATAAAGTTCAAGAAAACAATTAATCAGAAAGAAGTGAATGATTTTCCCAGCAGAAGATTCAAGAAAGAAACTAATCAGAAGACAATAAATAATATTCCGAGCAGAAGGTTCAAGGAAACAATTAATCAGAAGACAATGAATGATTTTCCCAACAGAAGGTTCAAGAAAACAATTAATCATAAGGCAATGAATGATTTTCCCAGCATAAGGTTCAAGAAAGTTACTAATGAGAAGATGATGAATGATTTTCCAACTATAAGGTTCAAGAATGTAGTTAATCAGAAGGTAATGAATGATTTTTCAGACATAGGGTTCAAGAAAATGAAGCAAGCAGAATCTCGAGAAGATCCGAGAATCATACAGAATCGGGGCAAAGTCGTCATTATATTAGGCCCTTCACAAAAAAAAAAAATCAAGGGAAAAGTCGTCATTATGCCAAGTCCTTGGAAAAAAATACAAAAAAAACTAGGGGCGCCACCATCATCATACAGGGCTCATGTCAGTAGAATAAGTTTCAGTCTTTTATTACAATATCTGGTGTGTTGAAGTCCTTTTCAAATAAATAATTCAGAGAGACATATGTTAGTCAATTTGTATGACATCATTAGTCATGTACACCATCTCCTAAGTTCTATGAGCAACAGACGTCCAAACGGGTAGATTTGTATAGAAAAAAAAAGAAAAAAAAAGAAGAAGAAATGAAATGAAAAAAAAAATGAAAAATTGAAAAGAAATGGTTATTAAACAACCACTTGGGAAAATTGAGTAGCACTTAAAAGAGATAGAGGAAAAGAAGAGTCTCATAGAGAAATTGAAGATTTGAAGCATCGAACGTCATCCCTGGAAAGCAGCAAGATCGTGAATCGTTTTTACAGTTTGAAGCCAATTGATGAAATTATAGCTGGGAGATAGCTGGGAGGATTGACAGATTTGGAAATTTGGATGGGGACGGTAATATTTTTGGTGGCATCTATCAGACACGTGGCAGGTCAGGATTCCTAAACCTTTGTATATATTGAGTATTTTGTTGTTTTTTTTGAAAATTATTTTGTAGGATTTGTTTCTTAATAAAATAAATAAACAAAATAATAAAAATGGATTATCTAGTATTATTAAATAAGAAAATAAAAAATAAAAATTTAATATTTTTTTTTCAAAAGAAAAATTATTATTATTATTATTATGATGATGATGAAAGAAGATCAACATTATAATAAGGACAACTTTATTTATTATTATTTTTTTTTTTCAATAATAAGGATAACTTTATTTATAAAGAACAAACAAAATAAAGTTTTTACAAGAAGTTGGTTGGGAGTCTCGCAACAAGCTGAGCTCCAACACCTTTTTGAATAACAATACCTAACATGTGAAAAAGAGACCTCCCTACCTTGTCATTTATATCATGGTTCGACAAACAATTCCTAAGTCTCTTCATAAAAACCACCGCCTCATCACTAAGTTCACCTAAAGTGGTAAAAGCAAACACACAAAATCCATAACCAAGTGACGTGCATCTATCCAAGTACTTCTTACATTTACGAGTAATTGCTATAGAGATGGCTTGGCCCGGTGTAAAATTATGTGCACCACCACCTGAGAACGGCGAGATCCCTGTAATGTCAAAGCACGTGTTTCAACTATTCTCCTAATTATATACTAGGATATCTGCCGGCCTCAAATTAGAGTCATTGGCTGATTGGAACCCCAAGGAAACTTCTTTACGAGCTGCTACTCCTGATTTGAAACAAATATCAGCTAGTACGTCTCGAACTGAATCATGCCTGAACTTAATACCAACATCGCTTGCACAATGCAATGCATGATCTCCAAAAGCATCCATAAAAGTGCCGCAGCTGGTACATGGACTATTTTCTTCGAAGAGCGGTATACCCAGCCTGTAACACAACACAGATCCAAATTGTCTCGGACCCACACATTGATTTAGTCCACCAATAGGTATAGCCATCAAATAATCCTGAGCATGAGCAGTTTTATTACATTGCCATAGAATTGAATCTCTCTCAGTCATCACGAACTTCTCGGGTATCTCTTTCACCACAGCATCAAAGTATGGTACTGCCAAGGTCTTCATAGAATGTGGGGCAGTTTCATTAATGTTGTGGTTAGAAGAGGGTAAGCTACATACCTGCAAGTAGTCATGTAGAACTTGCTGTGAGATTAAGCTTGTTTCAGGGATAGTTGTGCTGATGAGGATAATTTTTTGCAGATTGAAAGTCCGAAGTTGTGATGTCAGGTAACAATAATGGATAGTGTCAGACATGGTGTAAACACCTAGACCACCTTGTTTGATCGGCAAGGTAGCAATACGTTGCTGTAAAAGACCAAATCCAGCACCATCTCCCGTAATTAGTTGTCTTAGATACTGCAGTAAGTGAGTATCATACCTGACTTTAGCCTGTTGCAGAGCCTATGGGTGTGTGGTGCGCATTGTGAAATACAGCCTGGAGACTCCGGTACAGCTGCGTAACAATAAAAGTTCACTTTGAGGGTCCTTAAGTTTCCTAATGGTATCCATTAACCTGATTGTTTTCTCAACCCTGCATTGCACCATTTCATCACAAAACTGTAAATCCAAGCTCACGGGACCTCCTAGTAATTATTTATTTAGTATTTATTAGAACATGTGCTACTAATAGCTCTTTTGTAAGGTCATCAATTACAGGGTTTCTCCAGATTTTGGACGCAAAGCTCAAAGAGGAAGTGAATGTTTACTTTCTTCATAAGGATTGTAGCAATCAAGAATGCATGGGGAAATTCGTATATCCCAAGCTTCTAATGGATCGTAGCAAGGACTAGAGATGATGAAATCATTTTGAACAAAGTCGTTAAGATTGAGGAGATTCTACTCAGACATTGCAATCGAGATGACGTAGCATTTTGTTAGAAGAACCATTATAAATAAATAAAAAGCCGCCTGTTTTCGCAATAGCTGGTATGGCATGAGTACCGCTTCGTCGTGATTTCTATCATGAGGATATGTACTTGTGCAAAATTAAAATACTTAGAAATAATCCGGGTGAACTTACAGTGTCTTCCTGGATAATTACAAGTGGAATCCAACAAGGTATTTGAGACTCGTGTTAATATACAAAATAGGTGTGTATGTCTTTGGAATTCAGTTGCACGTAAACCTCTGCCAAAGAGGGGCAACTGTAGACACCCCAATTTTGCATATATGCATGGGCACGAAAGTTCACCGCAAAGTCATATCCAAAATGTTTTTAATCATTAAGCCGCCGCAAATCCTCGATTATAGCTGTGAGTATAGCTGACGAATTGGATTTTTGGGGAGTGAAATTTGGTAACCGTCCAAAATAGTGGTCATAGACTAATGAGGGAATAATTATAAGAAGTACGTATTATCACTAGCTAGGCGTTCACCCGATTTTAGTTTCTTGCCAGTAAGTGGACTTATTGTCCATTTCTTAAGGGAAAAAAACGGTTTAGTCCAAAAACGCATCAAAAAGTACGGATTAGTCCATCCCGAATTAACTAGGTACAGTTTAGTCCAAAAGTTGTTTAAAATATGGAAAATACACAAATAACCTTCCTGATTTACAATTTAGTCCAAGTATTTACAGTTTAGTCCAAAATGACTCATGATGACATCATCAATTTTACATAATATAAAAATAATTAAAAAACAATTTATCTTTCGAGCCGTTTGTCCAAAATTCGTAAATTTAATATATTCGGAAAGCTCTTTCCGAGATCTACGAATAGAGTACCCATATGACTATATAATTTTCATTTTTTTAAAATCTTATTTTGCACTACTGTACAAACATGTACATATCGACAAAAATCCAAAAATTCCAAAGACAAGACAAGGTGCACCAGTTTGTACACCACATACAACTTGAATCTTCTACCAAAGCACCACTAACGCTATCCATATTAAATAAACATAACATGGAAACTCAGATCGATTTGAACCATCAACTTCCGCAAACCTGTACATTATTGTTCTTCACTTTCTTAAGCTTTCTCAAAAAGTACCTAAACATATATCAAGGACGCTATTAAATCATCTCACAATATCAAGAATAAACAACTTAGGGTTTCATCAAGAATTATGGTATTTTATATTATTGAGAGAGGCAATATTATATACACACACCTGCAAAAATCCAACATCCATACCCACAAAACAAGCCATATATTATTAAGATTACACAAACACAATGATGTACAACTATATACACAACTACAAAAATCTAACTAGTCCATCATCCATACCCACAAAAACAGACCATAAAATCATGAGAGAGCACAATAGTGTACAACTATATACACATCTGCAGAAATGCATACCCACAAAAAGGTCATATATATATCATAGAGAAAGCACAATGTTGTACAGCTATGTACACCTCTACGAAAATTCAACAAATCCAATATACATACCCACATAACACCGTATAAAATCATGAGATAGCACAATGGTGTACAACTATGTACACATCTAAAAAAATCCAATATTTTCATACCCACAAAACAGGTCATATACTATTGAGATAACACAACGGTGTACAACTATGTACACACCTACAAATATTCAACTAATCCAACATTCATACCCAAAAATAGGTCGTATATTATTGAGATAGCACAATGGTGTAAATATATGTACACCCCTCCGTAAATCCAACACACATACCGACAGAACATGCACATAAACCTAGTATAACAAGCACATAAAAAAAACCAGTGCACTCTTATGTATACCCATATAACTGGTGTACAAGAAAATACACCAGTTAATTCTTACTTTCAGGATTAAGCATAATCATTAGATAAACTATGTTGACGTGAAATAACAATAAGCAATCAGATGATTAAAAAAGGATAAGAAAGAAGCAATGATCAGGGGATGTTATGCCATGGTCATTTATAACTGTCTCTAATATTTTTACTAGTATGAGAAGTGTCTTCCATAGAGTTTTGACAACCATTTTAGTATCATCTTGCAATCAGTGTTCAAGCAGCTACATCTATCGGTTCAACCCGAGACAACTTAAGGTGGCAAGTCTTTCATGCAATAACTTGAAAAATAAAATAAAAAATGTTTCAATGACTAATAGAGACTCATCCATTTATATAGAACTAAATGCATGCGACAAGCTAGTGGAACAGAATATATTGACAACAAGAAAAGGAATGAGTCTCACCTGGTAAAAAATAGCCCACCCAGTTTATCTCAAGAGAGAGCACCTCTTCTTTCGTTAGGCGTGTCATCAAAAATCTCTACCTCTAATGGCTTCTTTCCATCAACTGTCTCTGAAACATCCAAAAGTTCCTGATGATTGCTGCTATCACTAGTGATATCCATCATTTATAATAAAATTAAGAGGTAATCATTTCTGCCTCATATCCATGCCTAACAGTCTTCATTAACTGCAACCAAGAAAATAATGCATCCGTTATAAAAAAAATGACGTCAAAGGTATATCTGAGTAATATAATTCCATATCGTTAATAATCAACATATGTACAATTGTGTACACATTAACAATCAACATGTGTACACCTATGCACACATTAACAATCAACATGTGTACAAATATGTACACCCAAAGCATGCATACAACCAAAAAAAAAAAAAAAAAAAAAAAAGCTTAAAACAAATCTTAATAGAGTATGCTTGGTTACAAATATATACACCTCTACGAAAACCTAACTCTAGCATCCATACCCATGTGATAGGACATCAATTCATCACAAAGCATACTAGTATGCAAATATGTATACCCTAGTTATTTACTCAAGCTTAAGATGGTCATTTTTATGTTTGGCCGTTGAAATCACCCCCGATTAAAAAATATTTTAGCTAGCCATACTAAAAAACAAAACAATAAACCAAGTTGACATTAAAACCAAACGAGCAAACCAAAAAAAAATCAAAATGTGCACATTAGCGTTCAACAGGCAGTGGCGAGCAAGAATTCGTCTCGGTGGGGTCGAAGTAGTAACTTTTTTTTGGTAGTACGCGAAAATGACCTACAAAAATGAAGTGTACCGACCAAGTAAAAAAAAATTGGTATATCCGTCAAGGTTTTTAGATCGTGTGAATCACGATTAGTTTATCATTTTCAAGGATTGAACCATGCTAAAACAATCAAAAATTCATGGTGATTCTATATCTACAGTACACCGATCAAGTAAAAGGTGATCAATATGTCTTGGGTCATTAGTTATATACACGTCGATAACACAACAAAAAGCCGTCACACATAATTAATAAAAATTATTTATTAGTCTTAAAATACGACTAAGCACACATAAAATAAGACGTGTACTGGTGGTTAAGGTACTAGCTTATGTTCTCATAAATCTAAGGTTCGATTAAAACAAATGGAATTTCAGCTTGAACATAATATAAATGAGTCCATTAGCAAACCGATTATTAAGTGGCGTACAAGGACGACAACAAATGCTATTAAGTGGGAAATAGTGGGTGTGATTATAGTTATAAGAGGGGTCAACATGAATAGTTTGTGATAAATTGGAAAATTAGTGGGATCAAGGACTCAGATTTATACCGTCAGTATACATAAAACCAGTATACATAAAACCAAAAGTGTGTGGATCTTCTGACCCTACTTGCCTCTACACACGTCTGCCACTGTCAATAGGTGTACAATTATGTGCACATTAAGAATCAATATGTGTATAATTATGTACACATTAAGATTCAACATGTGTACAATTATGTACACACTAAGAATTCAATAAAAAAAGTCTACTGATGAAAACTTAATTAACCCATTATGGTTTCAATAACAAACCTGAAACAAAAAGTCTGCAACTAAGACTGTTATAAAAAAGTGTAGATGTCTCAAAAACCTGGAAATTTAGGTTGATTGGGCGCCCATGATCCATCCAGCAATCACGCAAAATGCAATCTGCAGGCAACATTACATAAAATTCGAAAATATATATAAGCTAATCAATAGAGAAAGCAAAGAACACCACAACAGAAGAGAAAGGAATAGTCAACTAAAAGGACCCCATGCTCCGGTTAAAGCTTGAAAATCTGCTCTAAAATCTGCTCGAAAATGTTATCTTGAAGAAAACAACATCACTAAAGAATGCACACCAGCAACATGTTTGGCAAAATTGAGCCAATAAGCATTTTAAATCCTACCAAGGAGATCAAAAATTGGGAATACCATGGCAACTAGAAATTTAGCTATACACCGTTATGCATCCTCATATATGATCAAAGGACTAAGATAGTATCTAAAACAGTAAGTCCAACATCTAAAATCGACATCACCCAACTTTTCGTGATAGTAGAATCCTGCCCAACAATATCATACAGTATGAACTAACATTTTGGACTAACTTGTAGTTCTGTCATCTATTGGATGAGGTTTTCCATGAATGAAACACTTCTCTATGTGCAGTCTCGACTACATAGGCTTTCCATTTAATTTAGTTGCTAATTGGCAACAGTAAGTCCTTAACAAACAACCAGAATAACAAAATTTAGAGCAACTGCATAAAAATAAAGTACAAGAAGAAAAAGGTACTGGCATAAATGTACGAAACCAATCTATTTTTTGCGAAACAACATTTTCTTTAAACCAATATATCATTGAATGCAAACTAAAATAAAATCGATTTTTATGTATACATAAATGACGAAGAAAATAAATAAATGTCTTTTTGTAAGATCGTGGAACTCTTTCCCTGATTATGTATACATGATTTGGCAATGGTACAGACACACACTACCTAATGTTGCAGCATATTTAATTACAATATGTATCTTATCCATTTAATGAAAAAGGTAGGCAAGTCTTTGTAGCAATCTATATCTGACTCATTCAAAGACTCTGTCTCAACTACAGATGAAAATGCCTACAACGTTTCTAGCAAGTGCATGTATGTGCTCATATTATTTGCGCACTAATACTGGTTACTTACCCCATTTTATTCAAAATACATGTCCTGTAGTCAGATTATATAGCATATACATAGCTAACAATTCCATTCAGACCCCTTCACTAGTATAGAATAGCAGCACTTCATCATTTCTCAGCTAGCTATATTGTTTCTTCCTTATTATTTCTTTCTGCATTTTCCTCTAATTGTCGTTTTTGTACTGCTATGTTATGAAAATTGAAGGTGAGGATAAAGAGAGTCATGAAAACACACCTAATTTTTCTCCCATCCCTCCCAAGCTAACCGCCATTGGTCATCAATCGAAATACGGTCCCATCAGCTTCTACAAATTTAGAGTAACTGCGTACAAATAAAGTACAAGAAGAAAAAGGTACTGGCATAATGTACCAAACCAATCTATTTTACCGCAAAACAACATTTTTTTTTTTTGAACTAGTATGTCATTGAATGTAAACTAAAATAAGATCAATGAAAACCAACAACAGATTTATCCAAAAATAAACACACATTTCCCAAAATTATGCTTCAATTCATCTTTCGTTTCCCTTTTTCCTTTCTGATGATGAAAATATCAAGATATACTAAAGAATCTAGATAACTACGGATCACTATTAGAAATCAAAACAAATATTATAGTATTTACCGCCAGTAGCACAATAAACTAGTAATATTAGCAGTAAACATCAATCATAAAAGGTCCTGGAGAAAATTATACCAGAAACTTGGATCAAGCTGTTAACTTCAGAAGAAGAAACTAATTTCTATCTTCGTTGGTTCAGATTCTTCTTCGCCAAAAAAGTATCAATCTCATAACACTTTCAATTTGAGATTTAGAATCATATTTGCTTAATCCAAATAAGATTTCTAATAGTGGTTCGAGTATTTGCTTCAATTTCTTCATTAACCATTAGAAAACCAAAATCTTCTTCTTTATACGGTTCTAAATCTCATTTTTCATCTGATTTATGCACAAACCTTACCACCGATCTGGTGCCAATCTCTCTCAATTTCTAGGGTTTTAGAAGAAAAAAATTAGACCGAGAAGAACAAGAGATTGCGAGGGAGATCAACGCAAATTGATATGAATAATCGAGCTACTACAAACTGAAAAACTAAGACCTAAACTTTCATTTTTGAAAAGGAATTCTGCGATGCGTCGATGACAAAGAAGAAATGATGTAGAAACAAAATACTGTGCGGTTCTATTTGAGGGGTCATTTTTGTCATCTAAAAAGTTAGTTTTTGGACTGAATCGTTCACCTTTGGACTAACTCGTTTTATCTCCTAGTACTAGGCCTGAAGAGGCAGGACTAAATTGTCTAAAGCCCAGCAAATATGGGATTAAATGTTAATTTCTACATTTCTTAAACTAGGAATTACTGTATAGTCATATCTAGGAGACCCGACTACTGTCTAGTCCACCCGTCAAATTAATTTACTCGCTAGTCCAAAAACATGATTTTGGACCAAATTTTTTACTCGCTGGTCCAACACATGTCCGAGTTTCAAATGTTTTTTTTTTCTCTTTTCTGAAATTACCCTGCAACGACATAAAAGGAGAAAAACTTTGCTTTCTTTTCTTTTCTCCGGCTCAGATTCGGATCTCTCTCTCTTCTGCTGGTGTTCTCCGTCATTTTTCAAGCATAATGATATGAGTGTACATATCCATCCAATCCAGCTTATCTTTCCATATTTTTGATTTGTCTTCTCTTCTCTACCGGTGTTTCTAGGGTTTTTGTTTGAAGATCGTTTTCGTGCTCTGTAATCAGCTTCATATCCATCCAATCCAGGTATGTTCTATAATAAGTGAAAACAAGTGAAGAAGAAGATCAAGAAGTTTCACAAATAAATCCACGAAGAAGAAGAAGAAGGAGATATAAATTTTGTATAATCATACAGTACATATCAATATCTACAGTGGGATTATACACTTTTCCTTCAGTACATATTGATACGTATTGTTGGACCTTACACTTTTTCCTTCGATACATATTTTCATTAAGTACATATTAATATGTACTGTTGGATTACTATACATTGTGGGATCATAATTTTTTTCCTTCAGTACATATCAATATGTATTTGCTGAATCAATATGTACCTTGGGATGATACACTTTTTCCTTCAGTACATATTTTCCTTCAGTACATATCAATATGTATTGCTGGATCAATATGTACCGTGGGATAATACACTTTTTCCTTCAGTACATATTTTCCTTCAGTACATAAAAATATGTATTGCTGGATCAATGTGTATTGTGGGATAACAATATGTACTGCTCTTGGTGATTAGCAGAGATCTTCTTCTTCTTCTTTCACTGGATCTCAGTGATTTTTTTATTTTGGTACCCTAATTTGACTTTAAATTTTTGTTTTATGGGGTTTTTGATGATTGATTTTTGTTTTACAGTTTCTGATTCGATTTTCGGTGCCCAAATTTTTGATTTCGATCTGGGAATAGTTTTTCGATTTTCTGGTTTGTGAACGACAACGACGTGGTTTTTCTGGGCAAGAAGGTAATTTTATGTATTCAAAACCTTTTTGGACCAGCGGTTAAATCAATTCTCCCGCTGGACTACAGATTAACCCGGGTCGGGTTTTGTGGACTAAACAGCAAAGTTCTCTTTCTTAAAACCAGGCACATGCAAGGTCCTCCATGCAAACCCGCTCGTTTGTTATACACCAAAATTGATTTGCTCGCTCAACAAAAATGTCGACACCATTAGCTTTGTTTTCAAGTCTTTCCATTTAACAAAACTCATAAATTTAAATGAAAAATCTTTTTGTTTCGGTAATAATATTAATAGTATGAGTATAGTATTTTTAAAATGGGAAATAATATTTATGTTTTT
This sequence comes from Papaver atlanticum, assembly GCA_023531105.1. Lineage (NCBI taxonomy): Eukaryota > Viridiplantae > Streptophyta > Magnoliopsida > Ranunculales > Papaveraceae > Papaver > Papaver atlanticum. The sequence goes on along the minus strand of JAJJMB010011511.1, from coordinate 338,724 downwards.
AATTTGAATCGTTGGATTTATATCATTTAATCTTACAGTCGTGGTTAATGAAGAAGAACTATAAATAGGGAGCTAAACTGTGTCTAGGGAAAGGGAGGAAAAGAAAGAGAAAATCGATAGAAAATCTTAAAGAGGCGGACAAAAGCTTCGGAGAAAATTAGAAGACTAATAAGAAATTTATTGTTAGAGTGATTGACGATCATTTTGCGGCATCCGGATACTATTTTGCGGCAATAATATTTGTTGGTTGACGATTCTAAGTAACATTATAATCTTCCACTTGCAAAAACAGGTCAGTGCTAGCAACAAAGAATTTACTGTATTGGAATGCGCCAAATCGGTAAATATTGATAAAAGTTTGTTTCAATTTACTCCATAGCATCATCTGTTAAAGCTTTTCTTTATTATTATTATTTGGACTAATGATTATCTTTTGTACTACTTGATCCAAAGTTTGGAAAAGTGACCTTATTCCTCTTTGTTGGATTACAATAGAGTACATGGTAGTGGATTTGTGTTTAGATATCTATAGCGTTTGGTTTTGACTTATTCGGTTTGGTTCGCATGATATTCACTTAGATTAATAGTAGATACGAGCAGGCTTAAAGTGTTGTGTTTCTATGATTGGTTACTTACTTAGCATGGACATTGAATGATCGTGTTAACGACAACTAATCCTACTCATATGCTTTACTGTTTTGGTGTTATAACTTGTGAACTAGTTTGAATTTGGCCTTGTAAAATGCATCTGTGCTTGGCAGCCTTGGCTTAATTTATGATCCATGAGAATTCCATTTGTTTGTTAATAATAATTGAATCGCTATAATAATAATGATCTTGTCCTCCCATCTTTGATTGTTTTGGTTTCATAATATATAACAATATAATAATAACAATAATAATGATATAATAATTGCTGATCATTTTTGCAATAATAATATTAATTTGGTTTTGTTTTGAGAGCAGGTTTTTGGATTAGTCGGATAAAGCATCAATTTACACACTGAATAATTCTTTCTTTTGTTTTTTATTAAGTTAATATTCATATATCTAAACTCTAGTATCCCAATTATAAAGTAAAGGCCAATCATCCGATTGGACGGGCTAGATGCCTCATACTTTCCTAGCCCGTATTTTTATTCCCGGACTCATCTCTATAATTGGACCAATGCTTTTTTTGGGTCTCAACTCCTTAAGTTGGGTGGAGGCTTCCTTTAATAATAATCCTAGGGTGTATTTTCCATTTTAGATATTGAGAGATCGTAATGGATTTCGACGGTATCTACACCTTTATAATTCCACAGCCACACTCCCCATAAAGATATAGCAATTAAGCACAAGTTCATTTAAGAACTCTCCCCCATAAAATGTCATTCACGAGATAACAACATGAGTGACCTTTCTTTCGTGAAAAAATAAGGATTTGTGGACATTAACAAATCATAAGGATTTGTATCCATAATATCGACATAAATTAATCTCAAGGCCAGTTACGAACAACGAGACAATTTTACTCGATTTTACTCAACATAAGAGAATCTTACGGAGTGTGTCAAGCAGCGAAACTCAAAAGTGTGATCAAAAAGATCAATACTGCGAGAAAAATCTCAAAGAGTTTTTTCTATTTTTCGTTTATTAAAACATAATAGATTTAACTTCTGAGCATATATAAAATATTAGCTCGATTCACGAGAACATAAAGGCACAGATATTTCATAATATTTTTTCAATAATTAAACCAATAATGATTACATACTGCAAGTTCATCTTCCAACAACTCTAGAATTTGAATAAATAAATCTAAAAACATGCAAGATGAAAAACATTGGAAATAGCTATGTGTAATCACAATCTTTGCTATACCAAACCCTAGTTATCCTTCTTCAGAATAAAATCCTCAAAAGAAGTTTCCTAGACATTAAGGTCTTTGAAAAATTCCTTATCATCTCCAAACTCCTTATCAATGACTGGCAAGGGAACATACGGTTCATGAATGAAAGAGTTAGTTCCTGCAAACCTGGTAGGCTGTTGATTGACAAGGGCATCTTATAGTTTGAGAGATTTTTGCAAAATCTTCTTTAGTCCCTGCACCTCCTTCTTGGGTTTTCTAAGTTCTCCGAGAAGATTTTCAAATCTTTTCTGATTGAAGTAATCCGATCTAGGTTTCTTTTGATTTTTCCTCCTCTTCTTAAGAGATGAGACAAAAGGAATAGACATATCTTTCTCCTTGTTAGTTAGAATAGTATCAGCAACCATTGGAGCAAGGGTTTCACGATAATATATTATGCTTGGAGCCTCCATGATTCGTTGAGAAAAATGAATTTGTGAAACACAAATGTATGGCTCAAGGAAAACCTTCTTGAGAAAGAGATGTGAGTCTTGAAGAGAAAGTCATTTATCATGCAGGATTTCAGAACTTATAAAGGTTCACGTACACAAAACCTAAAATGGAATGAAAATGTCATTTTTATCCCTTCTTGTTTTAAGTTTTGCAGATCGAAATTTCCAATACCATTACTTGAGACATATGGATATCCAAGCAATAATATTCAAACTTTGATCCGAGCTCTGATATGCAAGGTTCTTATCTCTTTTAAGGGCACATGAGATAAGATGCACATTTCAACACACTTAGACTGTGTTGAGGTGAGCACAAGACAGATCACCACCAGATCCCTGCACAGAACTAACAATATCCTTCTAAACGAAATGTTTAGTTCGAACTCTTTTTTTGTTTGAGAATTTCCCTTATCCATCAATCTTATAGAAGAAGAAGAGTTAACTTTGTATACCTCATGATTGGACTTTTGAACAAGTTTAAGTGCATTTGCCAATCGACCTGCTCTTCGTTGTAGTTTGTTGACATACCTTAGTTTATGTTTGTATTTAAAACATTGTGCAAGTCCGTGACCTTTACTGGTACAATAAGGACATGTTGGATTGGAGATTCTTTCAGGATAAGCCTCGACGGTTAAACGCATGGTACCTGAAATAATATTAGAATTCTCATTAGTATACGAAATATCCATCACATTCTCCAATGATTTTGATGAAGAATCATCAATTAAACTATCAAGATTCATATGAGTATTGCTACAATTATCAAAATTGACAAATTCACCCAAGAACGCTACACTTGAATTTTCTTCCTCTTCGGAATCATAATGATCTGAGATTTTATCAAGTGTCGCAGCCAAACTCTTGTTGTCAGTGTATTTTCTTCGATTCTGACACTCATTGGCAAGGTGACCATATCCTTTACAGTTGAAGCACTGTGGCATATCCTCATCGTCAGTATCGTTAAAATCTCTGTTTTTAGCAAAAATACGATTATGTGGCTTAGCTGACATTGGAGGTTTGTCCCTGGAGAATCGTTTATTTCTCTTCCTAAGAAGTTCTCTGAACTGTCTTGTAATCAGAGAAACTGAGTTATCAAGATCTTCATCTGATAAATCAGGATCGACAAGATCATCTCCAGAGTTGTCAACACTTTCACCTTTTAGGGTTTTAGTGTTTTTCAGTGCCTTGAACGCAATATCCTTTTCGGTTTTATATTGCAGTTCATGATCAAAGATCTTCAACTTTCCAACAAGAGTGTTTCTGGAAAGTGTATCAAGATTATTTCCTTCTATGATGGCATGTTTCTTAGACTCGTATCTTGCTGGTAAAGATTGGAGAATTTTCATCACAATGTCCTTTTGGAAGATAGTCTTCCCTAATGCAAAACAAGCATTAACAATACTAGACACCTTTTGATTAAATTATTCAAACGAATCCTCATCAGACATGCGGAGGTTTTCCCAGTCAGAAGTTAGGTTTTGAAGCCTAGCATCTTTTTCTGAGGTATCTCTTTCGAATATGGTTTCTAAGATATCCCAAGCATTTTTAGACCTGGTGCACGAAGTCACATGATGCTGAAGATCTGGGCTTATGGCGTGAATAATGGCGTTTAATCCGTCTGAATTATGCTTTACAACACATATCTCAGATTCACTATATTATATCAATGGCTTTGCAACAGTAGCTCCGTCTACAACAACTGTTGGTGCGTTATAACCAATAAATACAAATTTCGGGCTTGTAGAAAGGAACGCATAACGATTTTCCACGATAAGTAATTTGAGCCATCAAACGCTGGCGGTACATTTATAGAGATTGCACTCCAGTCTATATAGTCAAACTGCTTCAAACACAGACTTATTAGGTCTTAACGTGTTTGCCTGCTCTAATACCAACTAAAAACGCGGGGGGTACCAAGATACACCACCAACTTTTTATTAGGCAATCTATATGGACAAACTCAACACAACTCCGAGAGTAAAAACTCAATCAAGGAAAATTCCTAGAGTTATATCTCTCCCTCTCTTGTTGTAAGAACGTTTACATAAATGAATCTGTGAACCTAACTACAAAGATAGTTCTTGGAAGGTACCAAATACCAATGTCCAAGGATCAATCAAGTTTTTTCCAACTAACAAGGTTGGACCTAGCTACTCTGATTGATCAATGCACAACCTGTGATATTTCAATTATAAAGATTAATAATATAATGCAGAAAAAGAAATAACACAGACACCAGAAGCTTTGTTAACGAGGAAACCGCAAATACAGAAAAACCTCGGGACCTAGTCCAGATTGAACACCAAACTGTATTAAACCGCTACAGACACTAGCCTACTACCAATTAACTTCGGTCTGGAATGTAGTTAAGCCCTAAAAGGAAATCCACCGATTAAGGTACAGTCACGCTCCTTACACCTCTTGAATCTCGTAAGACTCTGCGCAATTGATTCTCTTAGCTGATCTAACCCACAACTAAAAGTTGTTTCAACCTCAATTGAAGACTTTAAACCAAATCTGCCTCCCACAGATTAAGCCTATAATTGATTTCCTGATTTACGATCTAAACGGATGATTAGATCACTATAGATCCAATTGATGGAAATCGATAGCAACTTAGACAAAAGTCTGGCTATCCTCAAAATCTGGATTGCAGCTTAGATTATTATTCACATCACAAGTATAAAACTTATGGAATCAACAAAGTATGAGACGAAGAGACTCTGTTGATTACTATGTATCTTGATCATTGGAGCAACCTCTACAAACAATCAAGATCAGGCTACTGAAGTTATCAAGATAAAAGATAACTGGACCTGGCTTCACGAATCCCTATGAAGTCTTTATAGTCGCTAAATCCTAAGAGGGTTTCTGGAGAGGACGACTCTAGATACAACTAAGACACACCAAAAAATAGTGTCGAGATTCAAAGAACCAAGTTGCCAAGAGTTCCCGTTATATAGGCTTCAAAGCTTAGGTTGTTTTAGGTTTAAGCTTAGATAGCTTTGGAACCAAGCAAACAATATCCACCGTTAGATGAAAGTTTTGAATCTTAATCACATATACAAGACATACACTATGGTTAGGTAAACCGTAACCGAACCGTGTATAAAGATTATGTTCAACATGGTTAGCTGAAACCAGCCGATTTGAACTTAAAAGCTTAACACTCATTTTCATGTTCACCAAGACATTAATATTGAGTCACAATCATGTGATCAATTGAGTCTAGTGTTAATTAGAGAAATGATCAAATGCAAATTACTTCATAGAAATAATTTAATCGCAATTGAATCATGATCGACATAGTTTGTAAATGTACAAGGTACAATTACGTGAACTGTTTGTGAATCGGCTGAGTCACAGTACGCGGACCGATTTGCAAACTTATATGCAATTATCGATTTCCGGAGTCTACAGAACTTTTAAGTTCATAAACCGGTTTGCACATTTATGCAATTACCAAGTTCCGGACTCTACAAAACTTTTCAGTTCACGTACCGGTTTGCAAACTTTGACCCAACTCAAAGTTCCGGAGTCTACAAAACTTTTTAGTTCATGTACCAGTTTGCAAACTTTAGACATTTGCCGATTCCGGAGTTCACAGAACATTCAGCTTGCGTACCGGTTTGGGTACGAAATTGGTTCTAGAACATATAACTGTTTTGGATCGCAAACCAGTTTGATTATTTTAACCCGGTTCCCTTACCACAGTTCCACAATTGTTTATACACAAATATACATACCTATCTAGATCACGAAACAAACGGATGTTTCTTTGATGTACATACGAATATGCATATCACACAAATCTGAAAGTCGATATATAGCTACTCCGCTATGTGTACGAATACATGTAATACGGCTTCAGACATATAACAGTTTTCTCAGTTTGTAAGACTGATAACACTGTCTTGTATTCCAAATATAGTAGTTCTATATTTCTCTAAATCAATTCAAAACATTCCAGAATAAATAACAATGACACTTATCACTGTTCCAGGCTATTTTCGAATAATAAACTTGAATCATGATTTGGTTCCGAACAATAAATTATTCACCACCGAATTAGATCAAGTATGAACAAATGTTCATTAAGCTTAGTCATTATATTTCTAGAAATTCGTAAACTAAATAATTTGTTCTCAACTCGAAATTCTTGTTTATGCAAGCTAGTCTAATTAGTTATGCGACAATCGTCTCAAGATAGAAAAGTGAATATAACTTGAGAAATAGGTTGTTCAATCTTCACTTACCTTTTGTCGATGAAGTTCCCCAAAAGCTTCGGTTGATCTTCACTTTCAAACGGTAGAACGCAAATGATGACTGGCTCGTTTCTCAACTCCATTATCCTAGACCGAGATTTAACTAATTGTAAACTAGAAATCAAGATATAGTTTTGACAACTAAATTTGACAACAAGCTTGATATACCAACACTTGTGAGTTCGACCGAGCAATGCTCTAACCGAGGGGGTACTAAGTACACCACCAACTTTTTCGTTCGCAACTTGTATGAATTTTTTTTGCAAGTAGACCAACTTAATGATCCTTGACGATATGTATATAGAGTTTATATCTCTATCTCTTCTCAATCAGAAAGTCTAGACAATGGATTCCGTGAACCTGATTATTAAGAAGAGTACTTGGACGATCCCAAAAATAAATATCCAAGATCAATCTAGTCGTATCCAAATTATCCAATCTGAAATCTGCCAAGTAAGAAACTTGTTATCTATCTTTCAAGATACGAATTTCATAAGAACAAGTCTCATAATCAATCACAATTAATATATACGTATCTACTAAGATTGAATATGTACTACTTGTGTAAATCATATTATAAAGATAAACAATATAATGCGGAAAAGGAAAACCACAAGACACCCGTTTGTTAATGAGAAAACCGCAATAGCAGAAAAATCCCGGGACCTCGTCCAAATTTGAACATCAAACTTTATTAAGACGCTACATACACTAGACTATTATCAAACTTCATGTTAGAGCATAGCTCGGTTGAACTCACCAAGCGTTGGTATGTCAAGTTTGGTTGTCATATTTTTGTGTGTCAAAACTCATCTAAAGTCGCTTGATTGTATACTAGAGTTAACTTCGTTTAGGATAGACTATAAAGTCTAGGAATGTTGAGACATACAAGTATTACTCCGAAAACCTGAAAAATGTGAAGAAGAAGCGAACTACAACGACGACATCATCCTTCTTCTTGAGGTTAGTAATATTGACTTGAACTGTTTCATTCCTAACGTATCTTTCAAGTCGTGCTATATTGAAAACATAACTGCGAAGCTGTATATACTGTACATATTGTATAATACTCTAGTGATGTGACATGGTCATATTGTATGATCATAGTATTAGGGAATTAGACTACGAAATATAACGCTTATCTTTTGAACTTCGTAGATATGACATCGACATAATCTTGTATATACTGTTATGATTATGTGACTGGGTTATGGTGAAGATTTCATCCTAGGAAACAATGATTTACATTCGTTTAAAGGAAGTACATTCATGAACTTGTTTTATGAATCGAAAGGGAAATCATTAGGCTTATTGGTACGGCTGTTCATTGCAAATCTTTGGATTACCAATATGTGTGAGATGGTAGAACTGATCGTAACTTTGTTATGTATCTTGGTATAACTAATCACAATGCCCGACTTATGATTTTGTATGACTAGTTTTTATCAATTGGTGTAACCGATCCAAAGTAATCACCATAAGATGGTATGATCGATATTTGTAATTGGTGTGACCGATCCTAGTAATTGGTGTAACCGCTCCTAGTAATTGGTGTGACCGATCACAGAGTGTTGTGTAATCAATCCTTGTAATTGGTAACCGATCCTGGTAATTGGTGTAACCGATCCTGGAAATTGGTATGACCGATCACAAGCAATACCATAGGAATATGGTAACCGGCCCTGGTAACTGATGTAACCGGTCCTGGTAACTTGTGTGACCGATCACAAGTATTTCCATATTGAGGTATAACCGATCCTAGTGATTGGTGTTAGAGTATAGCTCGGTTGAACCCACCAAGCGTTTGTATGTCAAGTTTGATTGTCATATTTTAGTGAATCAAAACTCATCTAAGAGTCGCTTGATTATGTACTAGAGACGACTTCGTTTAGATTAGACTAGAAAGTCTAGGAATGTTGAGACATACAAGTATTACTCGAAGACCTGAAGAACGTGAAGAAGTAACGAGCTACAACGACAACATCATCCTTCCTCTTGAGGTTAGTAATATTTACTTGAACTGTTTCATTCCTAACGTATCTTTCAAGTCGTGCTATATTAAAAACATAACTGTGAAGCTGTGTATGGATATATTACTCTAGTAGTGAGACATGATCACATGATCATAGTATTAGGGAATTATACTACGAAGCATAACGCTTATCTTTTGAACTTTGTAGATATGACATCGACATAATCTTATGAATGTTGTTATGATTATGTAAATGGTTAAAGGTGAAGATTTCATCCTAGGAAATAATGTTTTACATTTGTTTAAAGGAACTACATTCATGAACTTGTTTTATGAATCGAAAGGGAAATCGCTAGGCTTATTGGTACGGCTATTCATTGCAAATATTTGGATTACCAATATGTGTGAGATGGTGGAACCGATCGTAACTTTGTTATGTATCTTGGTACAACTAATCACAATGCCTGACTTATGATTTGGTATGACTAGTTTTGATTAATTAGTGAAACCGATCCTAAGTAATCACATGAGATTGTATGATCGATATTTGTAATTGGTGTGACCGATCCTAGTAATTGGTGTGACCGATCCTAGTAATTGGTGTGAACGATCACAATAGAGTTGTGTAATCGATCCTTGTAATTGGTGTAACCGGTCCTAGTAATTGGTGTAACCGATCCTAATGACTGGTGTGACCGATCACAAGCAATACCATATGTATATGGTAACCGGTCCTGGTAATTGATGTAACCGATCCTGGTAACTAATGTAACCGGTCCTGGTAACTTGTGTGACCAATCACAAGTGCTTCCATACTAGGGTATAACCGATCCCAGTGATTGGTAGAACCGATTGAACCCATGGATGTGATTAGATATTTTATCAATCACATAGTTGTCTTGGAATACAGATGAACAAATTCTAAACTTGTTTGGAAGTGTGGTATAATCGATTCCAAGATTGTAAATATGAAAGAGGATTTACAAAGAAGAGATGTTAACATTCTTTGAACACGTACAGTAACTCTTATCTTTTATTGTTCAAAGATATTCCTTAGTACTCAAGGAGATCCTGTTCCGAAATAAATTAAGAATCTTTTAATTAAGGTTATTAGTTTTATATGCTTTAATTACCAACAATTAAATGCATATCTCTAGAGAATAAAAATTTGTAATGTGCATTTACTAATTGGAGATTTTCTATTGAGAGATTTCGGAAAATATTGGACAAAGCATTTACTGGAATTATGAAAACCGAATGGGAACTTATTGCATATCTTGAGAATACTTTCGGTTTGGAAATTCCTTGGTGTCCAAACTTCCTTGGTCTATAAATACCTAAGTTTGCATTTCGAGCAAACCATCCTAAGATCCAGGCAAACTTCAGCTTTTTGTTGTTTCTGGTGGAGCCGTCTAATCGGAGAGGAAAGTACCCTAATTAGGCGAAATCTTTTACGACCACTCGTTTAAAGACTTATGTGGGATCAAGAAGCTCTACGAGTACCTTTGGTGGGAAACTAGATAATTGCAGTGTTATTAGTTTTCGATTGATTTGATTGACTAACGGTTGTTGAAATTTTGATTGCACCTAGTTTGTTTATCCTTGAGAATATTCTCTTCTGATATAAGATTCACTCAAGTGGTGTTGGCTTTTAGGGTAGCTTTTTATTTCCCCCCCTGTTTATGGGGGTGGGGGGCCTTTGAACCCCCTTTTGTAATTCTTGTAATTACGATTTGCTTTAATGAATTTTTGGACTTAACAAATAAAAATGAGATTCACTCAAACCAGATCGAAGTATCGACGGGATCTTTAGAACTGTTTGTAGATCTAAAGACATCTTGTGATAATCCATTGTAAACAGACTCTGTTCTGTGCGTGATTGATCACAAGAGATTCAAGTGGTGTTGTGCAGGTTTAATTGAAGATTAAAGAAGATTTGAAGACGAAGAAGATTTCTTATTGGTTTCTCATATCTTTGTGTTGCACAAACCTTGATCAGCTGGGATCCAACTAGAATCGAATTTATTCGATTGATTGGTTGTGTGAGATCGGTAACGCCTAATAGATCTCTTGAGATCTATTTTGATTTTTACAAATCCGAATCTTATTACTTAGGTAATAAAGATTGGATTGATCTAACCAGGCAAAGGAGTTTATTAGCTTAAACGGAAGAGCCTTTGCATATGACTTGAGATATCTTATCTTAAATAATCAATAAAGTTGTTACCAAAGATTTGTTGTTCCTTTACTGTTTGGAATACGAACCAAAGGAATTGTTCCAAGCACGTGACTTATTACAAGTTGGAGGCGTGGGAATACTGAGGGAACTAGGTGAACTATAGGTTTAGTTGCTTGGTCTTAACTATACGAAGTTGGTTTGATTTTGTAAAGCGGCTTAATTCTGAGAGTATTGAATTCTGGACTAGGTCCCGGGGTTTTTCTGCATTTGCGGTTTCCTCGTTAACAAAATCTTGCTGTGTCTTTTACTTTTCTATTTCCACAATTATAATTGTTTATTATAATTAAAAGTAAAATACACAAACGTTAACTCCGCTTTAATTTAAAGTAAATTACACAAACATTAACTCCTTATTACTTGATAGTGATCCTACGTAGTTTGGTTAAGTCCGAACCTATTATCAAGTAATTACACTTTGATTGTTGTATTGTCTCGATCTCATATCCATAGACGATCACACAAAGTGTGAATACCGATTCGTTGTATAGTCTTGACTCAGTCCATAGACAATCACTTTCGGTAAGAGGACTTATAGGTGGAAAAGTTTAAGATTGTAGTATATTTTGGTACCCTCGTCTTTTCAAGGACAAACTTAGTGAGGTTTATTCAGTGTCCCCTTCGGCATCCCATGTATCTATTGTCAAAAGGTTGGAAGAGTTAGAGGATGTTTACCGAGTCTTATCCTCCGAGAATGCTTCGCTCCGGATAGATGTTGAAGATCTCCGTACCGAACGTGATACTTTGGCTGAGGATCTTAATGCTGCCGAGGAAGAACTTTCCGAAGTTGAGCGTAGTTTAGAAGATTCCCTTAGCCACGCCATTCAGAAAAGCAATCTTATTCCTTGGTGTGTTGGTCCATGCCGCATTCATGTTTCTGCCAAGAAGATTAGGAAAGGCAATCGCTTTCATTTGTTGGAGGAGATTGACTAGACTGGGTTGACTGTTATCCCTTATTATGCTAGGATTTTCCTTCCTTTTTATGATCGTATTCGTCTTGATCATGATAAGCATTGGGCACGTACTCCTCTTCGTATGGTTGGTCCTTGGGCCTATGAATTCACTATCGCAGATCTCAACGTTCCTCGTACAGCTTCATCTCTGCCTTCTAAATATGATGGGTATCAGCCTTGGGTTTTCAATCCTGCCGCTCCTGACGAGGTAACCTTCGTTTGAATTGCTTAAGTTTTTCCACCTTCGTTATTTAGCCTTTTGCTAAGTATTTTGATGCTTCCCTTTTTGTAACCTGCCCCTGCTTCTTCTGCTGGGACTGCTCTTGGTTCTGCTGGTAACTCCGTAGCTACTCGGACAAGGAAAATGAGGGCTTCGATTGAAGCAACTAAGTCAACACCTGCGGAGGTAAGGATTATAACCCTACCTTAGTGTTCGTAGATATCTTAGTATTTTTCCCATGATCCTTAGCTTACGCATGTGTTCTTGTACAGTCTTCCAAAAAGAAAAGCAAGTTGAAAGATGTGATCGATGTTGAAGAGTCTGATGAGGATCCCAAGGTTGTTGAGGAGGAACCTGATGATGAGGACATGGAGGATGTTTTGGATACTGCCCTTAGTCCTCATTTAGATGATATTGAGGAAGACTTTTAAAAAAAACCCCTAGTCCCATTCGTGGTGGTTCTGTTGAAGGTGATAATCTTCAGCTTGGCGGTGACTCTTTGCTGATGAGCCAAGTGAGTCCTCACGTAGCTGCAATCCCTACTCCTTTGTTGAAGGTGCCTGCGTTTTCTGCCCCAAGTGATATGCAGCCCGTTGCTTCGGCTACCACTAGTGCTATGGTGTTATCTTCTAAGGGACTTGTGTCTTCTCCTGCCACTTCGCATCATTCAAGTGGTTCGTTCGTGAAGGGTGCAGTTCAGGTAGTAAGGGCCAGCAACTCGGATTCTTAGCCGAAGAAGAAGGTTGTGATTTCTCTTGGAAGATTCTCCTTCAATGCTACGACCACTTCATTGGGAAGTGCTCAGTCTGTTTCTACTGCTCATATTAGCAAGGTTGTTGGGCCACCACCTTCGTCACCTGATTGGACCTTCCTGGGTAATCTTCATTCTACCGGTGATATGGACTTGGGTGGTTCTTCTATCCAAGTACTTGCTTCTGTTCCCATCTCTTCCACCATGTCATCCCTTCGTCATGGTGAGGATCAAGTATTGATACCTCATGCTCGCTCTCAAGCGACTGGTGGGGTTCTTACTGATCTTGGGAAAGGTAAGTTACCTGAGAATTTGATCCTTGGGAGCTCTGACGATGCCATCCTTGAAGCCATACTGCGGGATTCTAAGGGTCCCTTTTCTGTTGAGGTTGATCGTCATCAGTTGAGCGATTCTTTGGCAATTGCTTCAAAATTGGGTACTCTGACGGCTCAGTATCAAGTGGCTAAGGACCTATTCTTCGGTCCGTACTGCCTTCGTTCTATCCAGAGCTTTAGTGAAATCCGCATGGGTAGCATCCAAGAGATGGAGACTTTCATGGATACATATGCTTACTTATTTCCTCGTCTTTCCTTGTTCTCGGTAAACGGCTTTTCTACCACCTTTTGTGCATTGTTTTGAACCTTCGTTTGTTCTTATGCTCCGTTGTTTTGCAGCTTCGCAAAAAAATCGATGTTGGATGTACTTTGTTCAAGTTCTATAGGTATAAGTGTACTCACTTGAGTACTCTTTGGAGCATGCTCGCCAAGATTATGCCTTCGTTAGTGCGCATCAGTCTTCTTCTGGTGATGCTGCTTCTTCTGCTAAGGTACCTTTGTTGGAGAATGAGCTGAGAAAGACTCAAAGGTCCTTAGAAGCTTGCTTGCTGGCTCTGAAGAAAGCCAATGATGCTTCAAAGGTTGCTGAGGAGGGACGCAAAGAGGATGACTCTTCTTTGGCTTCTGAATCCTCAAAAGTTATAGGTTCGTTCTTTCTCCCTTTTAGCTTCGTTTTCATTTTTGTTCGGTAGCATGGTCCTGAGAGTACCTACGCCTGCCAGTTGGTAGCTCCGGTGAGCTTAGGCACCTTCGGGAGCAAGTGGCCAAGTTCACCTCCGATGTATGGTATTATCAAAAGATGTTTGATTAATGAACGTGACTATTCATAATGAGGCCCAAATCTCCCTTAAGTCTGCTCATAACTCAGACCTTGTGAAGAAGATGGCTCTCCTTCGTAAAGAGTGTGACGAAACCCTTAAGTGGAAGGAGGATCTCATATTAAAGAAAAAATAGGATATTGCCATAGTTTAAAAACGTCTCTCAGCTCAAGAGATTATCTGCAAAAAGTATCATGCAGACTTTGAAGATGCTTGCGCTTCCTTAGCTAAGGTTACCGCCGAACGTAACGTATTATCCTATGAGGTTCGTTCCCTTAAGGACTGTTAGAGCATAGTCGGTTGAACCCACCAAGCGTTGGTATGTCAAGTTTGGTTGTCATATTTTAGTGAATCAAAACTCAATTAAAGAGTCGCTTAATTATGTACTAGAGACAACTTCGTATAGGTTAGGCTAGAAAGATTAGGATAATGAGACATACAAGTATTACTAGAAGACTTTAAGAATGTGAAGAAGTAACAAGCTACATCGACGACATCATCCTTCCTCTTGAGGTTAGTAATATTTTGACTTGAACTGTTTCATTCCCAACGTATCTTTCAAGTCGTGCTATATTGAAAACATAACTGTGAAACTGTGAATGATTATACTCTAGTAGACATAGTGTTAAGGAATCACAATACGAAGTACAACACTTATCTTTTGAACTTCGTATATAAGACATCGACATAATCGTATGAATGCTATTATGATTATGTGTATGGGTATGGGTGAAGATTTCGTCCTAGGAAACAATGTTTACATTCCTCTAACGGAAGTACATTCATGAACTTGTTTTATGAATCGAAAGGGAAATCGCTAGGCTTATTGGTATTGTTATTCATTGCATATCTTTGGATTACCAATATGTGTGAGTTAGTAGAACCGATCGTAACCTTTTATGTATCTTGGTAAAACTAGTCACAATGCCTGACTTATGTATTGGTATGACTTTTATTAGTGTAACCGATCCTAAGTAATCATCTAAGATGGTATGATCGATATTTGTAATTGGTGTGACCGATCCTAGTATTTGGTGTGACCGATCACAAAAGACTGTGTAATCGATCCTTGTAATTGGTGTAACCGGTCCTGATAATTGGTGTAACCGATCCTGGTAACCTGTGTGACCGATCACAAGTAATACCATGAGAATATGGTAACCGGTCCTGGTAATTGATGTGACCAATTTAGTAACTGATGTAACCGGTCCCAGTAACCATATTAAGGTAGAACCGATCCTTGTGTTTGGTAGAACCGTAAACCCATTATAAGTGTGTTGATTTGGAGGTGTGGTATAATCGGTTCCAAGATTGTAAATATGAAAGAGGATTTAAAAAGAAATAAGATGTCGACATACTTTGAACATGTTCAGTAACTCTTATCTTTTATTTTTCAAAGATATTCCTTAATAACTCAAGGAGATCCCGGACCGAAATAAGTTGAGAATCTTTTAATTAAGGTTGTTAATTTTATATGCTTTTAGTTACCAGCAATTAAAATGCATATCTCTTGAAAATAATAATTGGTAATGTGCATTTACTAATTGGAGATTTTCTAGTAGGATTTATGTTAATATTGGACAGAGCATTTCTAGGAATTATGAAAACCGAATTTGGAAATATTGCATATCTTTAGAATATTTTCGGTTTTGGAAATTCATTGTTGTCCAAACTTCCATGGTCTATAAATACCCAAGTTTGCATTTCGAGCAAACTATCCTAAGAGCCAGCAAAACTACCATGTTGTGTTGTTACTGGTGGAGCTGTCTATTCGGAGAGGAAAGTACCCTAATTAGGCGAAATCTCTTACGACCGCTCGTTTAAAGACTTCTGTGGGATCAAGAAGCTCTACGAGTACCGTTGGTGGAAAACTAGATAATTGAAGTATTATTAGTTTTCGATTTGATTTGATTGACTAACGTTTGTTGTTGAACTTTGATTGCACCTAGTTTGTTTATTCTTGAGAATCTTCTCTTCTGATATAAGATTCACTCAAACTAGATCGAAGTGTCGACGGAACCTTAAGAACTGTTTGTAGATCTAAAGACATCTTGTGATAATCCATTGTTAACAGACTCCGTTCTGTGCGTGATTGATCACAAAAGATTCAAGTTGTGGTGTGCAGGTGTTTATTGAAGATTTATGAAGATTTGAAGACGAAGAAGATTTCTGATTTGGGTTCATAATCTTTGGTGTGCACAAAACTTGATCGGCTGGTATCCAACTATAATCGGTTTATCTTTGATAGATCTGATTGATTAGTTTTGTAGATCGGCATCAGTATTTAGCATCTTGATAGATCCTATTATTGATTGCATAATCTAAACTCTACTACTTTTGTAGTTATTGGATAGATTGATCTAAACCCGACAAAGGAGTTTATTGGATTAAACAGAAGAGCCTTTGTCTAACTCATATCACTGAGATTGAAAAGAATTGTTACCAAACAGATTTGTTGTTCCTTTACTGTTTGGAATACGACCCAAAGGAATTGTTCCTTTATTGAATGTCGGAATCGTAGGGATACTGAAGAAACTAGGTGAACTACAGGTTTAGTTGCTTGGTCTCAACTATACGAAGTTAGGTTGATTTTGTATAGCAGCTTAATTCTGAGAATATTCAATTCTGGACTAGGTCCCGGGGTTTTTCTGCATTTGCGGTTTCCTCGTTAAAAAAATCTTGATGTGTCATTTACTTTTGTTTTCCGCAATTATAATTGTTGTTATTATAATTTAAAGTAAATTACACAAACGTTAACTCCTTATTACTTGATAGTGATCCTATAGAGTTTGGTTAAGTCTGAACCTATTATCAAGTAATCACACTTTGATTGTTGTATTGTCTCGATCTCGTATCCATAGACGATCACACAAAGTGTGAATACAGATTCGTTGTATTGTCTCGACTCAGTCCATAGACAATCACTTTCGATAAGAGGACTTATAGGTGGAAAAGTTTAAGATTGTGGTATATTTGGGTACCCTCGTCTTTTCAAGGACAAACTTAGTGAGGTTTCTTCAGTGTCCCCTTCTGCATCCCATGCATCTATTGTCAAAAGGTAGGAAGAGTTAGAGAATGTTTACCGAGTCTTATCCTCCAAGAATGCTTCGCTCCGGATAGATGTTGAAGATCTCCGTACCGAACGTGATACTTTGGCTGAGGATCTTAATGCTGCCGAGGAAAACTTGCCGAAGTTGAGCGTAGTTTAGAAGATTCCCTTAACCACGCCGGAGGTAGCTTAGGTTTTTTTTCTTTTTCCGTAGCCTCCTTTATTCCCCGTATTGTTTCCTTTTTGTTTCTCACTCATCCCATGTATGTCCCCAGGTCTCCAGGAACAGCTCGTAGGTATGAATTCCAAGGTCAGTCGCCTTGAGAGCCAAGTATCTTCGTTGGAGATCGTTAGTTTGATGCTGCTTCAAAGTTCAAGGCTGAGGCACTCCAGCAAGCCAATGACCAGCTAAGTGCTTAGATGACGGAGCTTCGTCAGAAATCAACTTCTGATTGGGAGGCTCAGGTTTCTCGGATAAAGGTGGAATACGAGCATTCGGTTATTGATTATATCAATAATTCCTTTGCTAAAGCTGAACGCCATGCTGATGGAGTTTTCCTTGAAATTCTCCCTTATCCTTGATTTTGTCATTTGAACTTTGTTTAAGTAAACTTCTTCATGTTGTTCATGTCGTCAGCTGAGGTATCTTCTTTAGCTGAGTTGTCTCCGTACTTTGAAATAATGTTTTATGGTTGCTTGAACCTCTTTCTTACCTGCTATGCAACTTTTTAAGAAATGTTAGACGTATTTTGGTAAAATTATTATTTCACCTATATTTTTGCATGAATTTTTCGTTTAGACGTAATGTGTCTAACTGGTCACACAATCAAGTCATCACAAGGTGCTAAGGTAAGTTTAACCTTGGTGGAACATTCAACGTCCTAACAGGATATCCTTTGGCCAGAAGGTACCATGGTGACGAGGGTCCCTACGTGGGTAATAATTTTCCTGTAACCCTACGCGTTCTGCGCAAAGGCTGCTTTACTTCGACAGGGTATCTCTATAAGGGATATCTTATCTTTTCTTATACCTCATGGAAGGAGCCGTCGCCCCGAGGATCCGAGATTGACATATGCATAGTTATGCCTTGTCTTGCCTCATCGTAACTCTTGACGGTGGTGGGTGTCTATTCTAACCCAATGTATATCAATTAAAGCTATTTTAGTAATTAAAGCTTCTTTCATTGATTACTAAGGTTTATAATACCTTCTTTCCAGGGACAGACATGGTGGGCTACCGCCCATACCTTTCTTCTCCCGATTAATCACCATTCTCTTACGGGTAGTACTTTTTTAAGTACATCGCATTCCAAGGGTGCTGTAACACTTCTCCTTTTGCGGTTCTTAGGTAGTAAGATCCTTTCCCGGCGATGTCATGTATGATGTAGGGTCCATCCCATGTCGGAGCTAGTTTTCCCCACTCCTTCTTCCTTAGATATGGTGGTATCTGACGTAGTACGTACTCCTCGACCACAAAGTTCCGAGGGATGACCTTCTTGTTGTATTCCCGAGCTAGCCTTAGCTGATAATTCACCATCTTTTGCAGGGCTACCTCCCTTATTTCTTCAAGGTCATCCATCTTTTCTAACATCAAGTCTGTTTTTAGATTTTTCTCCCAAACCTCCGTCTTTGTTGTTGGAAGTATTACCTCCGTTGGGATGACTGCTTCGGCTCCGTAGGTTAATAAAAATGGAGTTTCTCCCGTAGCTGACCTACTTGTTGTTCGATAAGCCCATAGAACATTGTGTAGCTGTTCACACCACCTCTTTTTGTGCACGCCAAGCTTCTTCTTTAACTTTATTGCTATGGTCTTGTTAGTTTCCTCCGCTTGCCCATTGCTTTTAGGATAGATCGGAGTTTACTTGTTCTTTTGAATGTTAAAGGTGTCAAACAACATTTCAATGTTCTTTCCTTGTAGTTGTTTGCCATTGTCTAAGACTATGGCTGCTGGTATCCCAAACCTGCATATTATTTGCTGAAATAAGAATTTGAAGACATCGGTGTCTCTGATTCTCGCCAAAGGCTTTGCGTCCACCCACTTAGTGAAGTAGTCCGTAGCAACGATAAGGTATTTCCTTTTCAATGTTCCCTCTATCAAGGGTCCGACTATATCAACCCCTCATTTGACGAACGACCAAGGGATGATAACCGAGTTAAGCTCCGTTGCTGGTGGTTTGATCTTCTTGGAGAAACTTTGGCACCTTTCACACCGCTTAGCCATGTTATTTGAATCCTCCTCCATGCTTAGCCAGTAGTATCCTTGCATTTTGGCTTTAATTGCCAATGATCTTCTTCCGCTATGGTTGCCAGCATCTCCGCTGTGTATATCATGGAGTATTCTTCTTCCTTCGGTTCGTGAGAGGCATCGCATTAGGGTCCGAGAAATGACCTCCTATACAATACTCCATCACGAAGGCTATACATGGCTGCCTTTTACATGAGTTTACGAGCTTCTTTTACGTCAGTCGGTAATGTACCTTTGTCAAGGTACTGGTGAATTAGAATTCTCCAATCATCTTCCGCCTCGTTTCCCCCGCCTTCTTCTGGCATGGATTGATCTTTGTCCGACTCTTTCGCTTCTTCGTCTGATTTCTTCATTTCTTCGTTTATTTCTTCCTCGTTTGCTTTTCTCATGGCCCGAGTACGGATGGCTAATGTCTCCTCTGTGCCTGAGATTGGTCCTTCTATCGAAGGTTCGTATATCCTTTCAATTTGCACGACGGTGGTGTTTCGGTCCCTTAGCATAGAGGATATAAATGCTAAGGCATCCGCGTATCCGTTGTCCTTTCGGCAGACATGTCCGATTACTACGTTGTTGATTTCGGATACATATTCCTAAGTTAGCTTCAGATACGAAGATAGCACCGGATCCAAAGTTAGGTACTTGAGTTCAATTTGTCTAATGACCAACTGAGAGTCACTAGTCAAGCGAACATCTGATAAGCCCAGCTCCTGTGCCAAGCGTAAACCTTGTATGACCGCATCGTATTTCGTGATATTGTTGGTATATGATGTGATTTTAGATAGTGGTAAGTAATGAGGTTGTCGTTCACTAAGATTTGTAGAGATTAAAGTTTTTAAAAATACTAAATAAATATATACAAAGATATTTAACAATGGGAGAGAGGTACTGGGACTAAGGATTTAGCAAATCTTTATAATATAAGGTTCACTTATTTATTCTCAACAATTTTAGCTCAAGAAATATAAACATGGACTCTATTTTTGCCAAGGTAGATTCTAAAAACATTGATTGTAAATGTTAAGCATGGGACATCAAATCACCTAAGCTAAGCATGACCCATCTAATCAAATGACAACCAATTTAATCAAATTGTATTTCAAT